>JAGGNK010008003.1:3270454-3319679 GCA_017590115.1 Montifringilla adamsi
CGCCCAGCCGCCTCCCCCCGGAGCGCCGGAGATGCCCGGCGTGCCACGGAGCCGCGCCGCCGCAGCCCCGCGCTGCCCCCGAGCCTCCCGGCGCCGTGAGTACCGCTCCTGGGGCCGCGTCCACCCCTTCCTCCTCCTCCTCCTCCTCCTGCTGCTCCCCGCACCAGGGAAGCCGCTGTCCGCCCACGTGCCCTCAGCCGGCAGCGGCGTGGGAGTCTCGGGGGCGAAGGGAGAGCTCCCGCGGCAAAGCCCCCGGGTGCCACAGCGAAGCCCGCTGGTCCCAGCTGCCATCCCCAGCTCCCCCGGGTCCGCTGGCTCCAGCGAGGCGGCTCCTGCGGCCGCCCTGCTCCGCACCCGGTGCGCGGGCGGGAAGGGAACAGCCCCGACGGCAACCGGGTGCCCAGATCGGGGAACCGGGAACGCGCAGAGCGTTCACGCACCGGATCAGTCTTGGTTTCACGGGAAGACAGTGTCGGTCTGCCCGGGAACGGCGAAGGTACTAACAGGCGGCAGTCGTCCCGTTAAGCCTTGTCCCGGCAGACGGCTGCCCGGGGGGTGGAGGCGGCGGGTTATTATCGGTGAGAGAATCCCCTAAACGTGGCGATGTTCCTAAGAGCGCCTCCGAGGAGCGGGGTGAGCGCCCAGCCCGGCGGCCCCCGGCACACGCCTCGCACAGAGCCGCGCTGCGCGGCTGCCGCAGCCGTGTCACACCTGCCCCGCGGAACGGAGGGCGAGCCCGGGAGAGCCCGGCGGCGGCGAGCCCTGCGCCGCTGGAAAGCAGCAGGCGGCTAGGGGAGGGAAGACGTGTATCTTAACACGCAGTTGCTTAAAATGCGAGCACGTTCCAGCGCCGGCTTGACAAGCCCGGCTCTTCCCTAAGGCATCTGTGAGCACAGAACAGCAGCACCGAGCCCCACGGCGGCACCGCCGCCTCTCCAAGCCCTTCCCACTCCCTCCCATCAGCGCACACACACAAACGCACACACACGCTCCACTCACACGCTCTCACGCCGGTTTCTCCGGCATTTCTCCCTGCGGCGCCCGTCCCATGGCTTCCCCCGCGCCCTCCCCAGCCCGCCGCCGCGGTGCGGGCGCTGCTGTGTTTAATCCCGTTGCAAACCGGCCCTGAGCCGTAGCAGCCCCCGGTGTTCGCCTCGCCAGGAGCCACCCGGCGGCAGCCCACCCCTTCGGGCCGTGCCGGGGCGGGGAGCGGGAGCTGCCGGCCTCGCTCCCTCCGGCTCCAGCCACGCCGGGCGAACCCACCCGCGGCCGCGCCGAGCCGAGCCCGCGGGGCCGGGCGCATGCGTGGGGCTGGCGAGCCACCGCTCCCGGTCGCCCAGCCCGCCGGGACCGGAGGGGAAGCGTGGGAGGACGCCCGGCCGGGCCCCGCTGCCGACACCGTAAGTAGCGCTCGGTCCCGCTCGGCGGCAGCCGGGCACGGCAGCCCGAGCTCCGGGCAGGCGCGGGCTCGTCGCCGGCAGCCGTGACCCCCGTGCCGCAGCTGGAGCCGCCCCGGGTGCAGCGGGACGGGACGGGGCGGGACGGGGCATGACGGGCGGCGGTGGCCCCCGCGGCCGCGGCGGGACAGCGGCTGTGGCCGCCCTCCCCGGGAGGACCGGCAGGGACTCGGCGCAAAAGGCGTTTCCCCCGGTCTCCCGGAGGGTCGGGAGCTGCAAGCCGGGAGCTCCCTGCGCTCGGGCTCTCAGCACCACGTCCCTTTCCAAGAGCTCCCAGCGCAGAGCCTGGGTAGCAACCGGCTGAGCTTGGCTCCCGGAGCGAGGTCAGGATCCCACCCTGGGGCGGGATCGCACCCCGGGCCGCGCCACCTCCCTGGCCCCAGGCAGGTAACACCACCTCGGCTCGGCCCCCGCTCAGGGACCCTTCTGCCTCGTCTCACGAAGAAGAGGCAGCATCCGTGCCCCCGCCCCACCGTGAAGGGGGTCCCGCGGTGCCTCTGCTCTCGGGGCCCGGGGCTCCCCTGCCAAGTTAGAGAGAGAAGCAGCAACAGGCGAGTGTTTCTGTAGAGAGACTTCCAGTGCCAGCCTGCCTCATCAAGCGTCCTTAGAGAGGAGAATGAGCTCTTCCTGAGCTCTGTCATTAGATAATGCCAGTGGGCAAGAAAAAGCAGGTAACGAAAATTGGACACAAATACAGAAAGTGAAATAAGATTATCCTTGTAGACTCCAGTGAGAACCTACAGTAATTTAATAGCAGTGTAATTTACTTTATGCAACCGTTCCACTATTTCATTTTTGCTGTTGAAAAATGTAAAATGAAAACTTTTCATATGACGTTTGTCACTATGACATAATGGCAAGGAGTCTCCATGTACCTCTGATGCACAAACAGAATGTCAGCATCGAATCCAGTGCTCTGCAGAGCTGTGGAGGTAGCTACACCACTGCTGTATTACAGGACCAGAAGCAATAAACACCAGTTAACTAAATGCCAGAATCACCAGAATCATTATCCGCTAGGAGATTCCTTGTTGTGGTTCCTAAAATTAGGAACATCATGTTAAAATCAGGAGTGTCTCTCTAAACTCAGAGCCAACTGAATATAAAACTAGAACAGTATTTTATAAAATACTGAAAGGTGAGAGAACAGTTACTTTATTTCCCCTTTAATTTCTTTATCTACTCCTCACATCAATACTTACTATGATGTCTTTACTCTGGGTCCCAAATACTTAATCATGGAAGCAAAACCGATGCTGTTATACACCTCTCTATCCCTTGCTTAGAACAGACTGAGTCGTGGTGTCTGAGGACTGAGCTTAAAGTACTGGGGAGGAGTTTTCAGACTGTAGGGTGCCTGTGTCTCTTGGAGCTCAGGTCAAATGTTGATGAAGTTGAAGCATTTAAGCAACTATCAGTACTCAGTCACTTACAGAAATTCATCCCATCTTCTTGTCACTAAGAGAAGTTACAAAGGAGACAGCAAGTCTTGGAAGTACTGGAGATCTCCTGGCATTCAGAAGTAAGAGGATTCTTAGCTACAGGTTCATTACTCCTCACTTGCTGTTTTCAAAACTTGTCAGAGCCGGGTGAAGCAAAGAAGCCCAGAAAGTGTCATGGTCAAAGTGAATGTGTGCTAAGCCAAATTCTGACCTTCCTTCAGCATTAAATTGACTTTGGTACTACTCCTCCTGGCTGACACTGCAGGCTGGCACTACAGCCGAGCTCACCAGGCAGAGGGTTGCTATCACAGTGCCTGCCCTGCAGAGCAGCCAGATGCCAGCGTAGTACAACCCGAAGTGAATCGCGACAGTCGGAATCAATAGGAAACAGTGTGTGAATCACCGCTTAATGCACTCCAGGGTGAGTCATCCCGATTCAAACCAGCTTTCAGACCAGTACAATGTCAGTCAGCTTCTCACACAGTTCGATGTGAGTCAGATCTCAGCACCGAGTACAATGTGAAATGAGTCACTGACTAATACAGCGCCATGTGCCTCCAGTACCCGGTGCGAGTTGTCAGAGCTTCTGTGTGATATGAGTCACTTCATAGTACAGTAAAACGGGCTTTTTGGAGGCCATTCATAATTAAGCACAATGCAACCAAGCGCTCAGAAGGAGATAATGGGAGTGAGCAGAGTAAACTGCTGCAGGCATCAGCTTCACTGCATAGTAGAGAGGTTTGTAAAATATTAGGAGGAATGATTGTTTTTTAATGTTATTGTTTCTTAAAACAAGCTGCATAAAAATAACTAGAAGCAGGTACTTTGTCTGACATCAGAGCCAGCAAAAGCAGGGTTGGGGCAGTGGTAAAAATCCCAGCACCGGAGAAGTCTGTGGGGTTTTATGTTGTTTTTTCTCCTAAGAGAGTTGATCAGTCAGTGTGACTGACATACATCCACTGAGGCTGACCCCAGCTGCCACAGAAGACAAGGCAAGGGATGCTGACAGCTTGTGCTGTGCAGAGAAGTTCCTGACACTGATTTAACTTAATTGCTGTTTGCAGTGACCTAGTTTGTGAAGGACTCAGCATGGGATGAAGTTACATCCATACTTATATTCATACTGCCCCACTGTCATAGCATCCACTTAATCAGCTGGACAGAAACAACAGATTGCTTTTGTTGCTTTTTCTATGTAACTGGCAATTCTTTCGTGTCTTTCCCAGGAGAAATAATGACAGTGACCCTGCTAATTACACATTAGAGCAATATTTTCAATGAAGTCTCTTGTGATAAAATCCAAACTAAAGAAATTCTTTATCCAGAGGAGATATAGGGCATTTCTCCAAAAAAGAAACAAGCAAACACAAACAAAGCCCACACAAAAATCCCATTGAAGCCCCAAGTAACTAGGTTTCTAACAGGAAACTCATATTTTACTCAGAGAAAGGCTTTAGTGCAGGAAGTTTTTGCAGAGAGTGGCCTCGTGGTGGCCAACTGCGCAGAACTGAATACCAAAGAAAGAGGAGCAGAAGACATCTGAGGCATTGGTAGAAAAACACCTGTGACAGGTGACATGACCAAGGCACCATCTACCTCTTACTAAGTGGGTGTGATACCCTTTCAGCCATTCCTTTTGAAATGGAAAGCAATGCTTTAAGCTGGATAGATGAACTTGTCTCCTCTGAGCTGCTGCTCCTCCAGAAAAAATAAATTAAGTAAAACAAGCAAAGGTACTCAGCTTCTGGACATTTGACATGAAAGTGCGTCCCAGAGCTGTTAGTTACAGGATAACACTTTTACTTGCAACTTTATCCACTGAAGCCTTTCACAGGCTTAGGCACAGCAGTTAGATAAAAAGTTGGTTTATTCCATGTGCTGCCAGTCTCCTTTCTGCTAACTTCTGTCTTGCAGTCACAAATTCGCAACCATTTCAGACACCCCACTACAATATGCCAAATCTCCAATAATACAAGGTAACTTTCGAGGAGCTCTTGCTCTTAACCTACTAAGTGGGCAATCTGACAACTATGCCTGAAGCATGTGCATATGTGTGGGTGAGTTCATTAACATATATTAGAATTCTTTTCTGACTAAAATAGCACACTGCTTAATGCAGAAAGCCTGCTTGTCACATTTGTCAATGAAAAGGAAGAAGCACGAGCATCAAGTTTCCTGTTCATATTTCAGCTGACAGTGAACTGCCACAGGCTTCAGTGGGAGTTTGTTGCAGCCCCAAATATATCTGAATTGTTAAAAAATAGATTTAGAGATTTATTTGGAACTTGACCCCAGTTGCAAGCCTCTTATGACATTAGTAGATAAGAACAGAATCTCTTCCAAATCACTGGTTATCATCACTGGGAGGATCCAAAGTCAAAGCAGCAACTGTGAGAGCTACATAACCTCACCAAAAGCTTGCTGACACCAAGAGGTGGCTTTCATTGTTTTAGTGGAGTTTGGACCAGGCCTGAGTTATTTACTGAAAAGTAACTGGACTACCTGATCCACATCTGTGCCCTTACTCCAAGTGGCTGTCAGCTAGTGTTCCAGCACAGGGCTTCCCAGGCTGTAGAGTTACTGGGGAAGCTTCATGCTGTGGCCATGCAAATCAGCCCCAAGAACAAGCTAAACTCTTGCACACTTGCCTGATTGTAATGTATACAAGGAGGAAACATTAAGTCTCAGTAATTAAGTTTAAGTAATAGAATTTTTGCACTCTGAGCTGAAAAAATATCATTGTGTTTTAGCATAAAGGGGATAAAAGTATAAAGTCTTGTCTACAATCTTCTGCATATTCCTGTGTTTGGGGCTTTTTTTTTTTTATTTGGTTGAAGTTTTGTTTTGTTTTTTTAGATTGAAATTTGTGGCTTAAATATTCTTTTAATTTTTTTTTTTTTTTTTTGTTGAAGTTTTGTTTTGTTAGATTGAAATTTGTGGCTTAAATTTTAAATATTCCTCCTCTGGGAATGCTCTTTTCTTGGTAGCCCACCTTTCTGCTGAGAAATTAGCAAATACTATAAATGTTACAACTAAGCCAAATATCACCTGAGGTGTTTTTAACCAGGGAAATAATTTTCACTCCTGACCTTTTCACTCCTTCATGTTTATAAGGTTACATGGAGAAATGCTTCATAATCTGAATGTCAGATAGGTATGCTTTGGAGTGGAAAAGTTATGACAGACATTCTTATCTCACCACCTCAGCATTACTCTTAAGGCATACAGCGGTTTTGCCACTATTGTCAAAAGTAGCATCTCTGATGCTTGCCTAAATCCTTGGACTTTTTTTTTTTTTAATTACTTCTTAGCATTCAATAATATAAGCCCATACTTTTTTATATGATTCATAGATGCTATCTAGAGGGATAAAACAAGAACATGTGCCATTAATTTTCCTGGTTTTGTTACATTGCTCTTTAGGGACAATTTTATAATGGACTCAATTTGTTGTTATCATTATATAGAGAAGGACATATCTTTCCTTGGGAGATCAGAAACTCTGCACCTAGGCATCTGCAGAGATGCTACATTAGACTGACTTGAAACAATGAACCAACTGGAGACAAGCTGATCACCTCAACTCCCATCCATGTTCTAATTTAAGTATTTGAGTAATTGGCACTCTCCATGTGGAATTTGGATGGTTCTGTGGATTCCTCCAGGCAGGACCCACTGCCTGGAAAAGTTTCTTTATGTTCCAGTGTGCTGATTAATACCCAGGGTGGAGGATATCCAGAAACTCCAAAGCTACAAAATCAACGCAGTTCTGCACAGACTGCAGGTAGTAAGAGGAGGCTTGTAAGTGGCCAGTCACTTGTCCATAGTCAGAAGAAACTTCCTGCAGATGCAAAAATGATCATGCAGGATAGATTCATGTACAAAATTTAGGGAGGTAGAAGATGTTATGTAGCTCCAGACAATCACCAGTGATGGATAACGCGAGTGCTGGAGTGGTCCCAAGGCACATGAGACAGCTTCGTGTAGGATCTGAGCAGTAATGCACGTCCCAGAGCCTCATGTGACCCAGCCAACACCACCACTATGAGGACCTGTGCAACAGAACCCCCTCTTGCCATCTAAACATTGACTGTCCCATTCAAGGATTTCATTCCTCACAGTGACTCAATATTAGGAAAATTAGACCCTACTGACTATTCGTGTTATACTCAGCAATTGGCTGAAATCGTACCCAGTCTGAGTATAAACAGAGCATGAGATGGTACGGGTTGAAGTCCTTTGGTTAAAGGTATCTTACATCATTAGCCTACATCAGTATCCTAAAAGTAGTCAGTATCTACATCAGTAGCCTAAAAGCATTTTTGGATTCCTCAGAAAACATGTACAGGATAGCAGTCCATCTCCAGTTTTCTAATCCTCTGAGTTTTCTTCTCTAACCCATTTTCAAACAAGGCACATTGCTGCTCCAGATGGTGGGGACAGAGAAGGCAGACTCCAGTTCTCAAAGTGCAGAGAACATCCAGTACAGAGGGTTCTCATACAATTTTTTCATTCCCATAGCACCTTCGGAGAGGTCTGGAAATCTGATGTCCCAAAGTAACAACTGCAAAACTGCGTGAATAGAAGAACTTTTCACTATGAGGTCTAAAATCATCCTCTCCTTTTTGCCATGAAGGAGCCTGAAGTCTACTGAAGGCAAAATAATAACCACAAATCCCACAGATCCACAAATCAATAAAGCAATTGCTTAAATTGTTACTAATGTGGGCTGTGCTCTAAAGGAGCAAGGAATTTTGTTAATTCCTACAAATAATATTCATTGGATTAATTGATATATCTACTACTCATTCCTGCACACAGCACAACTCAAACCAGCAACTGCCTGGCAAGGCTCATTACACAGCTCTGGTGGCTGCAGCAAAGTGTGATGGAAAACTTCCATGTCCTACAGTGAAATTCTGGATATATTAGAAGCAGCAGAAAGATACCTACATACATAAAATAAGGCCCTTCTGAATTCAGGTGAACAGTGCTGAGATAGATCACTTATTTCATGTTCTGTGTACCTGATCAGCCTGACACAGTTTTGTCCTAGGGGACTTAATACAAAGTGCATCAAAGGAGTTTCTACAACTCTGTAATAACCCGCACCACTGCTCAGCTCTCTACCTTGCCATCCTGTAACATGGGCCCTGGATCATGTTTAGCCCAGGCTAACTCATTATTAATACAAATTAGAGATATGAATGTGTGAACATAAATTATCTCACAAGTAAGAGTGGATGTATCAGGCTATATAAACAGCATATGTCTGAATCCAAGTTACATTTTTCTAATCAATAATAATAGTATACTGTCCAAAGCAGCCTGAAATATTGTTAGATATATGATTCTTCCAAAAATGTATCACTCTCTAATAGAAATGCGAAAATGCACCATTTAAAAAAAGTATAGGTATTTGGAAGGAAATGAATACTTATTCATTCCATTCATGTGAAGCTGACAGGAAGAAATCTGAATCTACAAATACATTCTACATTTCAGTTATCCTTTCACATTTTGAAACAAGAAAGGTTGGGGAGGGGCAGTTGGAAGCTATGTTATTTTTTCTGATTTTCTATTTCTGGTCATTTAGGCATTGCTTGTCATATTGGGCCTTCAGAGTTTTAAAATGGGTTGTAGTTTCTATCTATATTGTTGTTCTTGTATTTTATTCCTCCTGCTACACAGGTGCATCTTCTGCTACCGTGTCATGCATTTTTCTCTTGGGAGAGTGGGTGGTTCTCACAAATACAAAAACTATTAAGCTCTACAAGACAGAAATAAATTCAACATTGAAAAAACCTCAGTAGCCAAAGTGCAGCAAAATGTAATGCTGCACTCTGCTAAAATAACATTCTTTCTTCTCCTGACATTTCTGTTGGGTCCATGACACCATCCGTACATTCCCCCTCAAGTTAAAACAGCAGCATTTCCTAAACCTGGATGAATATTTTAGAAAGGAAAGTAACTTTTAACCCCCAAGTATTTATCTCATTAGATTCAAGTCTGATATTATAGTTAAAAAAAAGAACTCAAAATTGGTAGCAGCTAATTTTAATTCCCCTACAATTGTCATGGCCTCAAAAGAAAGTTTAGCAACCTGAAACAAACCTACACAAAAAGGGATCTCGTGACACAGGGGGATGACTAGCTATGTATCCAGAAATCAAATACAAATAAAATTAAGAAAGCCATACTCATGTTTGTATAAGCTAGCATTTCATCTCTCAAAGACATCTGTCACTTACATATGGCACAACTTTCAGCATAACAGGGAGAGCACTATTAAGTGCTGTAGAGCAAATGTGAAGCTCAGAGATAGGTCAGAAATGAAGAGGGACTTCAAGGGGACTTGGAATTTCATCAACATCACTTATCTGCACACTCTGCAAAATGCAGTCTCCAAAAAGACTTCCTGCAACTGTACAAAAAAAAAACCAACCAGTGCATTCACCAAAAAGTGTTTCATCCTGTCTTCAGTTGGGGGCCTCAGTGAAAACCATGTAATTATTATCATCTAGTTTTGTTTCCTCCTCACCTTCACAGAAGCAAAGAGGAAAAAGTTTTTAAAAACTGTGGCAGTCAGACCTTCAATGGAGAAATGAGCATTGGCCCTTCCCCCTTTGCTATAAAGGGAACCAGCAGGTTTGAGACATCCTCAATATTCGCCAAAGGCCAGAATTTCAGGAGAGCTCAGGTGTCTCACTCAAGCATCGTGAAGCCTGTGAGTTGGCTAATCAGGTAAAAGAAAGAGAAAAAGAAAAGAGGCCCTAACTACTTCTATTCTGTACCATTTTCCTTAGGATGGCCTTGAAGTCAAAACCTCAGGAAACCCTTTTCAACTCCTAGGCTGATCCACCTCTGTGCCAAGAGCTCTAGCTCTCCAAGACCCCTCACTCATATCTTTTGTTCTCTGCATCACCACTCCCCTCTCATTGCATTCCCAGGCACGTGAAGAATTCATTAGCCCTTTGCCTTCCACCACAGCACTTAAATGAGTGACTCTTCCAAAGGATTCAACACCTTACTACTTCCGTGGGGGAAAATCTTAGCTTTTCAGCTCCCTTGAGGCTGTGGCCTTCAGCACTTCTGGGTAAGACTTTTAAAGCAAACAAAAAAGGAAAAAAGAGAGAGATGTTTCTTACTTCCCCCTTCATTTGTTGCTTGCAGCCCATGGGATCAGAGAGGACGGAGATCCGCAAACGGCAGATGGCTGCGACCCCGGAGAGCCCAGGTGCTGCACAGGCTCAGCTCAGCACAGGAAATCGAGGCTCCAATGCCTGCTGCTTTTGTTGGTGCTGCTGCTGCAGCTGCTCATGGTAACCCCTCTCATTCAAGCCTCTAGGGAACAGAATAGCAAGGAAGGGACACATAGCTTCTGCACAGGACAACACAAGCCAAAGAAAACACTTGTATAATTCTGCAGATCTGGGACACAAAGAGATAGTTGTGTTCTACTACTAGACACAACCCTCTACTCCAGTCTAATCATTCTTTCCCCTGCCATTGAAATAACAGATTTTAAAAGAAATATCTGTACAGTATCTCTATTGGTCTTTTTTTATCAATACTGTGTAATGTCTGTTTTGTGCTGGACAGGGTCTCCTCAGCACTGAGTTTCACCAAGGGTCCCACTAAAAACTCAAAGCAATACCAGAATATGTCAGAGCTTTAGTTTTAGATTTGGGCCTTGACAAGCAGCACCGAAGGTGTTAAATGGAGTTAGGAGAAGGTGGAAGGATTTGTAGGTCAGAAAATGAATAAGCAGGTGCCCAGCACTTCTCTTCCCCTGAAGGTAACTGGATCTGTTGTCATTAATTAGTATTGCCAACTCATGGCACCTGCAAATCATATGAAGATAATCATTGGGACCAGAAACCTTAAACAATGTGGGTATTTGCTGGAGTTGAGGAGCTAAGCAGAAAAAAATGCAGAAAAACTCCCATTACAGAAGTCCCACTCCTGTTAAGGAAGAAAATATATCACAGCAAAAGAGGAGAAATCACTCGATTCCTTAAATTAACAATGTGTTCACCTTCACTTTCTTACCAGCTCCTCCAGATCCAAGTGATTTCATTCTAAACTGAAGTAAATCTTCCCATACTCAAAAGCCCTGTATCTGGTTAGGGCAAAGTGTTACTTCATGGGTGAGAGTAGAACTTGTATTCAAATAAACAAAAACAGCCATGGAGTTTAGCCAACATTCTGACAGCAAGTGGAATGCTCCTTAGAAATTCACTATCGACCACATAAACACTTCAGAGCAAGCAAACCTGGCACTGAGGTGATGGGAAGTGGTCATAAATAACCTTACAGCCTGGGCTAGGAATCTATTCCACCAATGTTTTTTCCAATAGCACCTTGTGGCAAATGCTTTGGAGAGCACCATTAGAAGGCAAGGGAAGAGCAGACTGATCATTTCCCTGGTACTCAGCTCATCAGAAGCCAAGACACAAAAGATTCTGCCCTCCCTAATGCAAATAGCGAACATTTTGCAAGGACAAAATGCTGCTTGGAGGTTTGGGTTGTTTTGTGAGATGCCAAGAACTCTGGCTCTGATCCTACCAAGCTTTTCAGCAGGTGCTTAGAGACAAACTAAGGTAGAATTTAGAGAGACATTAACACTCTGCCTGTACAGGATCAGTTTGTGACCTATTGCATCTATGTTAAGGCATCCCATACAAATTCCAATGCCATTTCAACAGCTGTCCAGTGCAACTGCAAGTGGCTCAGTCCAGAGCTGCATTACACAAAAATGTTTTTCCATTAAAGGAAAAAAATAAGACACATTTATCTACTGTCATGGTATACAAAATTTGCATTATACCTTTTAAATTGTTGATAAAGTGTGCTTTTTTTTGCCATTTTACCTGATATTTTACAGGATGCTCATTTTCTGTGTATCTCACTATTCAAACAATTCAAAGAAAGCAATTTACTCAATAGGGTTTGTGAAAGTACCCAAATTTCATGATGCTTAAAATTCCTATTTGCATTTCAGAATAATCTGGGAAACCAATACAGGCTCAGAAACAGAGTAGCTAGTTTCAGCTTTAAAATAATTTCTCTTTTTTTTTTTTTTTTGAAACAATTGTTTTCTAGTAGCAAGAAATGCAAAACAAACCGTAATTAAGCTATTTATGTTCCCCATTCATAGACCATTTCCTCAAAATAGCCTAAGCTCTTGGAACAGAAAGATTATGAATAGAAATAAAAATAACAGTCTCCATGAGTCATGCTGCTGAGCTGCTGAACATCCAATATTCAGCATATTCTTAATAGTAGATTCAGAATGAACTGAAATGAGTCTCTCAGCTGGATGCTCAGAGCCTGTGTTCATTCCTACAGTCAAACCCAAGCCTCCAGCCTGTTACTCTCCCAGATCCCGAGAGGATACACTATTGCACTAGTCTCTTTATTGTTTACTTGTACATTTCTAGGGAAAGAGCCTGCCTGTAAGTAATTTTCTGAAGCATGGCATGTTCTCTTAGGGAGGCTTTTGTTATTTCTTTGGTCTTTTTCCTTTTCTGTGCATTATCCCATAAGACCATATTCCTTTCTGTTGGATCTGTTGGTTCCCCTCAATTCAAAAATAGCTCTGACAAGAGTATCACTTCCTGTCTGTGTGTGAGAATACATATCACTTTACATATTCAAAGAAGGCCAGAACCACGGGTAAAAAGGGTAGTAAAGACCCATATAACCTAACAAAGAACTAGCATTACTACTTACATTTTTCTCTTTTTTTTTTTTTTTCTGAAAAGGTAAGTTGACATAGTGCAAACACTTTTTTTTCAGCAATATCTGAACCATATGTTCAAACCAATGAACTATCTGCTCTCCACCTTAGCAAATACAAAAGCTTTCCTATATCTTCAACACATGGACTGCCGTGGCAAAGAGAAAAGCAGGTCTCTGCAGATTATGGACTAACAGTAGACAAAGACGGAGAAGGGGATGCCCAGTAAATAATAAGGCTGCAAATAAGACTTGGCCAAGAGTTTAGAATGCAAAACAGGCAGAAAAATCCACTGGTTTAACAAAAAACCTTCCTAGAGATAAATGAGATTCTTAGGGATTAAGGCAGCAAAACTTAGAACATTAGCATCAAAGAAAGGTAAGATACAAATGAAGAAATTAAGTTTGGTATTTCCCTAGAAGTTATAGCAACTGTGTTGCCTTGTTTCAGCTGGAGGGCCCATTTCATATAAACAACAGGCAAGATAAAATATAAAAAACACTGGGACCTTTTATTCTTGACACATTTTAAGCAGCTTTACAGATTATATGACAGCATGTGTGTATGCACATGCATTTCTCACTAAGCTGCCATAGCCTGGATGAACTGGAATGCAGTCCCCACTGCCTAAAAAAAAATTATATTTTCAAATCCAGTTTCAAATTAAAATGAATAATCTACAACTACAAAAGGAATTTTTTAAAACTAGAGCTATCTTAACTAACATTTGATGAAAGAAGCAGGAGTTCACAGCTACTCCTTCTGAAGGACATAAAAAACTCTCAGTGGTCACTAGTGACTGCAGCAAACTTTGTTTCTGTGATGCTACAATCAAGTGTTTCCATTCACACACACTCAAAATTATATTCAGCAATTATAGATCTGCTGTTTGTGCTCCAGACCTCACATTTTGATGCATGTATTAACAATTTTCTAAGATGCAATCAATCACCACAAAATCTGCCTGTATCTACATCTGAACTCTGAAAGATGCTTACCTAACTTCCAACACCAAATACAGAAGTCTTTAGCTCTCTGACATCTTGTGTCCTGCTTCCGAACTCTGGCTTTCCTGTGACATGATATCACCATTCCAAACCAGAGTTTTGGCCCTCATCACAACTGAGGTGAAAAAAAATGCAAACAAACAAATCCAAACCCACCTACCTTGAAACTTAACTCACATAAAACCAGTGCATCAGGTCCAGCTTAAGTAAAAGCATTGCACTGAGCATACACAGTACAAAAATCAACAGAGAATAGATTTGGTATGTGACAAAGGGTATGCATGTATACATATACATCCCACTTACACTTGTGTGTATATAAATATATATATATATACACACACACACATATACAATTGGATCTGACAATCCTTATGGGTCCCTTGAACTTGAAATATTTTATGGAACTATGCTCCTTCTGTAGAAAATCTGCATTATAGAATATTAAACAGCATTCAGCTACACTCAAGGCTTATACAATTGTAAAAATAAGGTCAGAATGTAACTGTGGGTAATGTGCCTATCATTAGCTTCTGTCCTTTTAGAATTATTTTTTTTTAGTATAGAAGGGAAAGTATCTGGTGTATGTTCAGCCTTTTTCTCTATAAAGTTGATTAAAACTTTGTTTGCTACTTTGCAGTCTTACTGTTAGAAATCAAGAAGAAGAGAGAGCAAGGAGAACATCTCATGAACTCCAAGCAGAGGGTATTCCAAACTGTGAGGAAAGGTATGGTCTTTATCAAGTGTTCTGTCAAGCTGAAATGAAACAAACCCAACAAACCATACTAAGTAATTGCAATGGTTTGCCTGAAATATGAAAATAACTATTATCTACTTGTCATTTACACCCAATTTGCAATTCACCTGTTTTTTTACCTTTTAATGAACCAAAGGGCTCATCTATAATATTTTACTTCATTTATATGCAGCACGTAAGCACATCCCCACTCCGAGGACAAATTAAAACCAGCATTGTAAACTGTCTCCCTTTTTCCTGAAATAATTTTAAAATACACCCTGCTCCCACCCAGCAAGTGTACAATGAGCTTAACCAGCAGCGCTCAGCCTTACAAAAATAATAAACTGGAGCTTAAAACCTCCCAAAAGTCAAGAAACGGTTTCTTCAGAAAGGCCCAAACAGGTAAAAGCACATGCAAAAAGGTAACATACAGGTGGGCACCTTTCAAAGTGTTTGAATCATTGCTTCTTTATATGTACTTTCATTCAATTTTTAACTATAATTTAACAAGGAATATTAGGGATAGAAAAAACGTCTAGCTGTTGCACAGGTACTTCTTTGTTGCAATTACTCTGAGCAGTAAACTGTAATTTCTGCATCAACACAGAGGCAATCACCTGCATCAGAGCTTTTGATAAGCACACTTTCAAAAAACATTTTATAAATGTGCTTACACGAGTTTGCACTTGGGTAGTGAGGAATCAGAACCCCATGAACCTCACAATTTTGTTCCACTGTGATGGCAGATGCCTCCTGCCAGCTGCAAACAGCTTGAGTAACAATCATTTGTTTCTCTCCTTTTGCTCTTCTTCCTCCTTAAGCCCTGCTCCCACTCTTGAAGAAGTAAATGCCTGGGCTCAATCATTTGACAAGTTGATGCTTACTCCAGCTGGCAGAAATGCTTTTCGTGAATTTTTGCGAACAGAATTCAGCGAGGAAAACATGCTTTTCTGGATGGCCTGTGAGGAACTAAAACAAGAATCCAACAAAAGCGTCATTGAAGAAAAAGCAAGACTAATTTATGAAGATTATATTTCTATCCTTTCTCCGAAGGAGGTATATTGCTTTCCCTAATACAATGTTTGATGTTTCTTTGCACAGTTAGTTCTAACGTGTTTAAAACTACAGCAATACTCAGGGAGAACCTCCCCCCCCACCCCCCGCCCCCTACGTTCCATCAAGTAGATATTTAGGGGAAGAAAGCAACCATCATTAAGGTGAGATGGTCAAAACTACTTTCACTGGTTGTAAGGAAGCTCTTCTATGCTACCCTGGCATGCTGATGTGGAATTTTTAGTTTGAGGCACAAATATATGGCTGATCACATTATCCTTGCCCAACTCAAATTTTATTTGCTGGACAAATCAGTCCTTTTCTCATTACACTCAGAAGAGGCTGTATACGTTTCCCCAAAAGCACAGTAACCACAAATAAAATGTCATTTTCAAAGACACATTTCTCACAGAGCAGCTGACAAAATATAGCATAGAACAAACACAATGACTTCCCCAAAATTTTCAAAACTACTTTGCTGCTAGCAAATATGTCAAGTTTCAAAGACACCTCAGTACAGTTTGAATATAATCCTGCCAAGCAGGCTAGAATTTTAAACCTTTCAACATCTTTGCAAAATTGCAATTTAATTTTTTTTTGTGCCAGCTATACTTATGTATTTATAAAAATGCTGTTTAAATCTACCCAGTCTGTTCCTGCAATACTAATATCTCTCTACAGACACATAGGACCTGAAGAAAAAAAAAATTACATTACTGCATGTTGTAAGGAATCATTATATAGCCCTACCTGTGGTTCACATCAACTCACTCTGCTTTTTAACAGCAATTTGATTAAGAAACAGCTTCCCAGGTTACATTGTCCACCTGCGTCATACTCTTACTCCAAACTCAGTCTCTTTACAACAGCACCAACTCTCCAGGAAATGAACTGTCACAAAAATTATAAATGCTCTCTACTACAGAGCAGGAAGTTGGTCTGGAAATAACCCATCGGTCTCAGTAATAATGGGATTGCAGACAGCCTTGTTCAAATAAGGTACCTCAGTGAGGACATTACCCATACTCAAGATAGGATTCCATTCAAATTTTTACAGAATAATTTTTTGCAAAAGTTTATTTAGCAATTTTTACAGTCTTGGAGGACACCAGCTGAAATGCTTAAAAAGATGGCTTTTTCAACCAATGAAACAAAACTAAGACCCCACCTGTACTATTCACCACTATTATTTACATTACTTTCTATTTTAATACGCAGGTCAGTCTGGACTCCAGAGTAAGAGAAGTTATTAACCGAAATATGCTGGAACCCTCACAACACACCTTTGATGATGCACAGCTTCAAATTTATACCTTAATGCACAGAGACTCTTACCCACGGTTTATGAACTCTGCTATTTATAAGGACTTGCTTCAGTCCTTGTCTGAAAAATCCATTGAAGCATAGAATTTTTTCTTAAATGTATTTATTTTAAAACAGACAGGACTCTGGGCTACAGAAATCCACAGGGAATTTAGAATTAATCAGATATTTACCTGAAAATAACTCAGGCAAGTTTTACTACAGACTGAATAATTTAAATCCGCACAAAGCTCTGACACAATCAGCTAAGTACAGTTTCTGATTAAATTTAGTATTACTTTGCAAAAGGAAATTAAGAGAATGAAGAAGAAACATTGTTGAAAAAATGCAGTATTTTTCAAACACAGCAGACAATTTAGACACAAAGCTATTACAATTATGTCTGAGGTACAAATACCAACTGAGCATGAAAGTGATTTTTAAGTGGAATGTTAGAATTTTCTTGAGAATCAAACCAGTTGCCCCATCCACACTGTGACCAAAGTAAAAATATTAGTCAATACTGTGTTACTCTAGGCAGTGCCATCACACCTAGCATAGGTACACTCCACTTGTTTTGGTATATTTAATGCACAAATGGTGCACTAATGGAAATTGGCATGGAAATCTCAAGTTTATGAAAGTTACTGATTGAAATAATGCTGCTTATAAAAAAAAAATCTTTTCTGAAGAATTGTTATTTTAGTATTAGAATCTGCTGAAAGCATTAAGTTCCCATTATTAAAGTTCATAAAGTTAAATTATTTATTTCAGAGGAAGACAAGTCTGGGCATTCAAATTCCAAAATAAAGCACAAGAATTCTCACATATTTTTCTCTTCCCTCAGTAGGTGTTTGTAAAACCCTTCACTATTTGCTCCCAAGAGGACGACTGCTTCAACCAGCTTGGGTTTGTAAATACGAAATTCTCCCATTCCCTGACAGATTTTGTAAGGTTTCCATTACTGATATACACAGAATTTACTTAATAAAAGCAGGAAGATGGAACTTGTGTTCTGATACAGCAGTATTTCAGACTGTCCAACAGCACCAGCTCTATCCAGTTATAAACCATGTTCATTTACAGTATACCCAAAGCATTACACTTAATTCCTGGCCGTATCTCAAAATCAGTAATCACAGGAAATACTAGGAAGAAAGCAAGTTGAATCCACAGAAACTATCTGTAGATCTGTTATTCTAATGTCTTCTTTCTTTTAAATTACATGATTCACTACAATTCCACTACATTAAACTCTGGAGTTTATAGTGGATTTCCACTGAATTGTATTTTTCCCTGTGTATTTATTTAAATGAGCCAAATGACACATATAGGTTGGAAAAAGACATATGGGAAACAGAAAGACACAAAAAAATACCCCAGAAAGGAGTACCAGATATAGTTCAGTGATGTGTACTGTAGCCTTTCCAAAATCTACTCTTTGCCTAATTCCAGCACTATGGAAAATACAAAATGGGAACCTTCTCTAAAAAAAAATTAAATTGAAAGAGCAAAACAGAATTTAAGAGATCAATTTAATTGTTTCCTTAATGCACTTGGCACGTGACATGTTGTGTCCTTACTGCATTTGCATTTTGACGCATATAATGATTTGATTTTTTCAGTACATAACACCACAGGAGAAGAGCTGGTACATGGTAATTTATCACTGCTTTGGGCTGGTTCAAGCCAGCCTGGATGGGCAACCTGGTCTAGAGGAAAGTGTTCCTGCCAGTGGGGATGGTACTAGATTAAGGTACCTTCCAACCCAAATAATTTATGATTCTATGACCAGTTTTCATCATCTCCTTCCAACAACAAAACACTATTCAACATTACAAAAAAGTAAACCAAAAAAAACCAGAGAGAGCAAAGCAAAGTGCTTTTTCCTGCTGCAGCACAGTGTTGGGTGACTAAGTAAAAGTAAACCAAAAAAAACCAGAGAGAGCAAAGCAAAGTGCTTTTTTGCTGCAGCACAGTGTTGGGTGACTAAGAGGAAACGCTTCCATACACCACTAAAGACACAGTTCAGTGAGTGTTTGCCACTGCTTAACCTGTCAGTGCTGCTTACATCAGCTGAATTTCTATTTAACACACCCAAGGCTCTATCAAGACAATTTCAGTTTATGTGAAATATTACAATGCAAGTAGTAACTTCAACAAAACAAACAAGGTATCTTCAAAAGGCAGCACTCATGAGGAGCTTGCAGTCAAACAGACAATATGGTATGTTTTAATTAGAGTGGGCAGGAGTGCTCTAAACCTCCAAGTTGACAAATAAAGTTTACCTAGGTCAAATTCAGCTTGGTGGAAAGATCACATGCACACATAAAAAAAAAAAAAACAAACTTGAAAGCATGTCACCTCACAAAATGGAGGATTTAATTTCTTTTAAGTTATCTCTCTTCCCTGCAAAGATACTTTATTAAAAGCTGGAAGACAGACTGAACACTCATAGTCCATATCAAACAATATATTCTATTATTCTGCAAGGAAAAGAAAAAAAAAAGATGCAATGAAGTTAGAGGGAAGAGAAAACTATATAAGTTTGGGGAGTTTTATCGTTAACATTAAATTATTTAAAAAAGAAAGTAATAATTTCTAAACTTGTTTTCCATGTGCCACAACTTCTAAGTAATTAACATTCTCTGTGCAATTTTACTTCTGCATTACACTATGCTGACATTTGCAATGTGCATTCTTTCCTGAAATATCTTAACAAATCTACATGCTGTGCATGAGGCTTAAGCTTATACCCACTACCTGTGGCAGAATGCTGATCCCTAGACATCCTGAGAATATCTCCTAAAAACCCAAACAGCCACTCCCTTAAATATATTTTTGTTTTGAGGCTGATTAATGCTGGATTTAATTGACAGCATGGAGGCAAAGGGTGGGGGGGAGGGGGAAGATGAAAACAAAAACCCACCCGCACAGACAACAAATGTTTAATTACATTTCATTGCTATATACCTGCTCATGGTGCATAAACTTCTCAGGGCAAAAGAAAGGAAAAGCTTCCATAGACAAGTTGTTACATGAATAGCAAGAGAAAATAATCATATTGACATAAGACATTATTTAATCATGTAAGAAATTATCACAAAAACAATTTATCCTAGGTTGAAAATGAGCACGGTTGGTTTGCCTTGGCATTTATCGAACTGCAGGATATCATTAAGCTATAACAACTTTCCAGTCCACTGGCATTCTTCCTTCAATGTCTGCACATCATAAAGCAGTAACTCCCACAGAACATGCATACTGTTAAAGACTGCTCTTTTCACCAGCCTGCTAAGCACTATTAAAATTGCATGGGCTCCTTCAGCCAACATATTGTGCTTTACAGTGACCTTTAAATTCCAAAGTCATTAGCACAGTACAAATGGAGAAAAAAAAAAAACAACTTTCTGAAGGGCTCTATCATATAAAGTTAGATTAAAATTCACCACATAAGCATCATGTACTTAAGCAGTTTCTGATTACAAAGAATATCAGAAAAAAGATAAAGTGATGAGAAAGGCTATCGTATCACAATGTTAAGTAATTTTTAAACAACTTTGCTGTAAGCAGTTAAGAATATGTGTCTTCTGCCATAAAAGGTACGAGTGTTTCAATGACATTATGAACATTTTTTATATTAATGTTGTAACTAAATCAACCCCAAACTCTTTGAAATGGTAAAAGAATTCAAGACTAGTGACGATCTAGTGAAACAGAAGCCAATATACAGCTGTATAAAATTGTGCTTAAAAGAAGTAAAACTCCTCAGGTTTGTTTATATGAATGACTAATATTTCAAGATCTATTTCCAGAGGCATGTATTTGAAAGGTAATACAACCACATTTTACAGAATGAAGACTTCATGTTGATGAATTAAGTCCTGTCTAGGCTGGGAAGGGTTGTGAGTTTCAATTTAAAATTCACACATGTGATCACAAGCGGAATCCTTAACTCTGGATAAAAACTAGGCCCTTCCTTGGATTCACAAAAGCCAAGATCACTGGGCAGATATTTCTCTTCTGCTTAGTGATAGTCAAAAAGAACCATTAAGTACAAGATAGTTTAAAACTCATACTTTTTCCTGAACGAGATAACAGAATATATGAGCAAATGTATTATTTATGAGAAAATGTCTTCTAATGAAGGATCCAGAAGTTGTGTTTTTTGAGCAGCAGGATCCTCTAGCCTTGCTTACAGAAGATTGGATCCGTAAAAGAACACACACACACTTCAGAAATAATGTGGCCTCCTCTTTCAATCAGAATTTTGTACAAACTACCTTAAACTGTAGGACAACTCTATTCCATCTGAGAGGATTCAAGTGTCCATAAAGGTAATAACCAAACCTGCTATTCTTAGATGGAGAGATTCATCACCACTTCTGCTGGCATGTTTCAGTGCATGAAATACCCCAGTGTACTGGGTCAGTCATAGCACAATGGCAGCCCAGTAGACAAGCCAGCCAGTGGGAGAAATGGGACAGGCCCAGCCCCACCTTTGCATCCTTTTCGATACAGGAGGGCAATTTCAGACAGCTGTGAAAACTGCAGCATGTTAAACTCTGTTAAACAGAGGTCTATCCAAAGATCAGTACTGGAAAGTTTTTTCTTTGGATTTGGGTAACCAAAATAAAACACTAATAAAACAGATGCATTTTTAAATCTAATTGTTGCACTCCATCTTTCACTGGGCAAAAGAAATGGTTCTTTCTACCATAGGGGCAGAGGAGAGAAGGATGAAGGCTGCTGCTCAGATATCATCAGGTGAAATCACATTTTATTTCAACTCCTTTATTTCAACTTGGATATACCTTTATCACAGAAAGTGCTACCACAGTTCTGGTTCTTTTAATATAGTCCAGATATAATCTGGTGACTACAGAAAAACAATTACTACATTTTATCAAAAGATATTTCTTCTAAGTGTCACAATCAGACACAAAGGTCAAAGGACACACAGTGTGAGGAAGGTTATGCAAACCAAGCACTGCCTGCCCTGTATATGTATGCTACGAACAGCTGTGGAAATTTAGGTCTACTTGGCATCCAATTTGCTGTCATTTTTAACACAATTTTTTGGACTTGTTCTTTTACAAAGGTCCCCAAACAAAGCACTCTGATTTATAGTAAACATCTTTAATTGGTTTGTTGTCCTCAACAACTTGAAAAAAAAAAATCTTTTAGTAACTCTTAGGAAGCAATCCTGCCAATGACTACCTAGACACAGGCTAAAAATTAACCCATACTGCTAGTAGAAAAAAATATTTCCTAAAAGGCATTAGCATAAGTTGAGTTAAAATGTTTATATATAAAAAGCTATCCAAGAAACTTTAGATGCTAAGCAATTTTCTGCCTATAAAAATAGACTGTAAAAAAACTTCTTCTATTTTAATAATTTTTACCCTTCAGCAGAAAAGCCACACTTCCTTGCATAAGCTGACTGGAAAAGCTTGCTGTATCAAGTATTAACCAAACAGTTCTTGTCTCCCAAAGTTCAAGTGTCCTCATACTATTTCCAACTCACTTGTTACGGTTGCCACTATCACACAAAAAACATTCAACATAGAAAAACTTGGTTTTCCTTTACATTCAAGGAATTTATTTTCCAGGAGCTGTGCACACTCTTCCCATCTCCTCATGAATAATTTATACAGTGCCAAAATAGACCTTGTCAGCCCCAAACTCTAACAAATTAAGTAACATAAAATTAGATTTAATGAATTTAATCTCTTCTAAAGATGTTGACATGTTTTTCCTTGGAAACACATTTGCAAATATTTCTAAACATGCACTGTTAAAAAGCAAACTCTAAAAAAGCAGCATTTATATAATTTCTCATACGGAAAAGATCATAACTTTAATAATTTATTCCCACTTGCAGGTCTGTGATGGACACTGGATACCCTACAATTTCAAAAATCATTTCATGAACAAAATCAATGCCATTTTAATGAAGGGAGTATAGTATTACCTCTCCAGCCAGTTTAATGTAATGAATTGGTCAGCTGGTGTAATTAGGATAGCCTACAACACAATGCCTTTGCTTATTTACAAATTCTAAACCCAAGTTGGTTGTCAAGCACATTAAGCAAGACTCAACACTCAAATCAGATTTAAACACTATTTTAAGACATTCTTAGAAATAATGCCTGCTGATAGAAGGTAAAATACATGCTTTGGGCAATAAAATATATTGCATTGATCAAAGCTGGTTACATAAACAAGCTCAACCAACCATTGCAAAAGAGGTCATCATATCCACTAATAAATATTCAAACCCCATGATTGCAAATTTAGTCCTAGTCCAGAAAGAGCACACAAACTAGAGAGTTAATAAAATTGTGATTTAGTTAACAACGGAGTTTAATGTTATGAGGAACTCATATACCTTTTCTGCTTGCAAAGTAAAGTGAACAGAGCAGAGAGAAACAAATTTCATTCTTACAACTGAGCAAATGTGGAGAGGCAAAATACACACAGGAGGAGCGTGTATATTTCAGACCACACAAAATACAGTACATTATTCACATAGTTAGAAAAAAACAAGACAATTACCAAAATGTTTAACTGGTAAAAGTTTAATGTCAACTTACTTATAAAAATGAAAAAATATTTTAAAATTCACCATACAATTGAGCAACCTGGCCCTACTGACTACCAGCTATAGGAAGGCATTTAAGGAAATGATGGTTGTGTCAAAACAAAGGCTAACTTGAGGCATGTATGCTGCTTTGAAATAAAAAGAAAAGAAAAACCAAAAAACCCTCTCATTTGCAGGAAGCTAGATGCTTAGTCTAGTTTTTAAAGCTAATTACAAAATCCTCGTTCATACTGGTCCAGACATCTTGATAATTTCTTCTTCTAACAGAACTGTCAAAAGAAAAGAATGTTTTATGAGATCTTCATACATCTTAGTTCTAAATCTCTGCAAGAAGAAACAGAAATACAACACCAGACTTAGGATATGGAAATTACTAATTATAGCATTTGCTTATATTTTAACCATTCCTTCAGGCACCTGTATACAGACACTCCTGTAACTGCCACTTTACAAAAGGTTTTAAGGACAAACATACTTTTTCAGGTACTGCAAACAATTCCATCAAACGATTTCTAAGCTTTATATATTATTTAGATATCTCAGAGCCCATATATGAACAATATTCAGCAATAAGCTATGTAAACCAAGATACAGAAAATATTTTTTATGTGGAAGTCTTAATGTACACCATGGCATGGCCCCGCAGAGCTGCAGTGTTCTTAACATAGGAAAATAACAGAATGAAGTTATCATGCTTCCTATGGCATGCGATCACACCTTCAACTGTAAATTTTACAAGCTTTCGTGTTTCAGTGTTTCTCCATTTTATTGAACTACCAGTGTTTCTCAGAATCTTTATAAATTCTTGTTTCCCAAACTTAAAAAAAAAGATTCAATCAAGTTATCACTGCTCTACACTCATCCTGGCACAGGAATATAGCATAAGTCATCTCTCTTTTTTATTACTTCTTCATTTCAGAATAGCAAAAAAAACCGGAAAAACAATAACAACAAAAGGTCTAAAAAAGGCCTGTTACACTCACCAAAGCAGAAATTAAAACCAGTTAAAAGAACTTGGGGTGAGGAAAGAGAAAACACAGTGACTATCTTGTCACCACTTTGTACGGCAAAGCAGTATTGTAACTAAATGTCACAAGGACTAAGTCCTGACTTCTCTTCCCCTTTGCCACCAATCTTCTTGAGAGATCTCACACCTTCAGTCTAAAATACATTTCTAATTTAAAGCTATTTTGCAATCTCAACATGTAACATCATTAATGGGTTAAGAAGTATCTAAAAGTCAACAGAAAGTGATTTGTCACATTTACTGTAAGCCCAAATTAACCACAGAGGCAGGCTGCCTGCTATCAAATATGCAGAGGAGTCTAACAGTCTTACCTTCCATCTGTTTCCACATTCATTACAGACAACAAATGTTGTCATGGGTTCATCAGCACTGCGGGTTTGAACCTTTGGCAAAGGCAAGAGCCAGAGCAGAAAAGGAAAATTAGTATCTTCAATTTTTCTTAGTGTGTGTTCAATGTAACTGTTTAAATCCAAGTTTAACATTAAGGAAACAAATTTTCTTAAAAATACAAGTTAACTTTATGTATCAACTGAAACTGGGCTTTTTGCCTTGCTATAAAGCCACGATAAACTTGGATTTTAGAGATTTAGTAGCACTAAAATACCAATTTCTGCACTGAAACGGTGCATGTATTTCTAGGAGAAGATTCTGCACTAAAAGTACGAAGGCCAGTACAGCTTCACGTACATTTAGCAATGCAAAGGCTTTAAAGTCCCATGACTGAAAAACAACTTGCTATTTCAAGCATCTGATGAACAATACAAAATATAAATGCAGCTGATCCTATGATGAAAATGATGTTCCCTGAAACACAGTTAAGCCAATTAAAGCACCTTTCTGTGGTTGTAGGAATGACTGCAAATCAGGGTCTAGTGTTAGTCAAATGGTACATTAAATATATATAAAAATACACGTGTGTGTATACGTACATATAATTTTCTGCTATTTAGTCCCTCTGTAAAAATAAGCTTACACACATTAAAAACAGAACTTCTCCTCCACAGAAAACCCTTACAAATATGATGTATTAAGAAGAATTAGCAAAAATTCGCATTGCAAAGAAACTCAAGTTTCGGTCTATACAGATACTCAGCTTGGATCTACATAAAATTTTTGGCAAATAAACACAACAAACTTGCTTTACATAAGCACAACTAAGTAGATCCAGCTATCTTCACATTTTAAAATTTGTCAGCATTTTGTTGGAACTTCATTTTGCAATTCCAAATTTTTTTTCTCTGACAATTTTATATAGGACTTAAGATTTGAAAAAGGAAAACAAAGAATCTGAATAATCACGCACCTGGGTGTATGTACAGTTCTTCTTTTTGCACTTGCCACATGTAAACAGATCAGTCTGAGTACCTCCTGTTTTAGCCATCTGGTGCTCTCTGATAGCTTCTTTGGTCAGATTTTTGCGCATTTCTTTCAGCTCATCACTTGCCATTTCCTATGAAGGACAAAGAGCAGACAGAGTTTACTAGAGAGTTTTAGCTTTAAAACAAGTTACCACTGTGCGAGCCAATACAATTTTTTATTTAGAATCCATGAACAACAACACTGCTGAAGGGCAATGTAATTCT
Source organism: Montifringilla adamsi (assembly GCA_017590115.1). Lineage (NCBI taxonomy): Eukaryota > Metazoa > Chordata > Aves > Passeriformes > Passeridae > Montifringilla > Montifringilla adamsi. The sequence continues at coordinate 3,296,411 of JAGGNK010008003.1, forward strand.
ACACATTTTTAATTTTACAAGACTTAAGCTGGGCTATTTCACAGCACAGAAGCTACAAGAAGTTAAAAATGTTCTCTTTTTTAACACATATAGGAAAAAAAAGTACAAGTTACAACATCAAACATCTAGAAATATTTCTATGCAAATACGCTTCTGAAGTTGAGAAATGTAAGCAAGGCAAGGTAGAGGACTTAAAAGTCCTCCAAAGAGGAAAAAAAGATGCTCTCCTTAGGTTAATCCTTGGATAATTATCTCATTGACCTACATAACATTTATTACAGGAAAAAATTTACATTTTTTTGACTTTCACATTTGTACTGATAATTTACCATATGTCACCAGAAATCATATTAACTTCGTTTCTAAACACTAACCAAAGAGTTCAGAATCATCCATTTTATTTTTTCTTTAAAATAGTTTTAGTGCACAAGATCTCCACAAGGTCTTGTAATCAAGCGTGCACAGCAAAATCAATTTGTTACATTTTTCTTCAATACAATTTCATTCACCACCCCATGTAGAAGTGGAATGAAAATCTTGTATCAATGCTCTTTCACTTCAAAAGTAATCTTAATACTAAGGGGGTTTTAGCCATTTGACATTTCAATCCAAAACATTAATCAAACAAAGAGTGCGCACTGAACAGGACAAAATATACATTTGTGCATATGTACATAAACATGCAGAACAAAGAAAATCAAAATACATACTGAAGGTACAATTTGCTTTTTTTACACATTCTTTCACCAGCCTCTGTTTACCCTAACTTTTATGTAAAGCCACAGTAAAAAAAAAACAACCACCAAAAAAAACCCACCACAATTTTATTTTGGAATAAAGTTAGTCATGATTTTCATTAGTTGACCATAATTAATTTCCCTCAGTCTCCAAGACACTCCTTTATATTTCATTTGAGGGGACAGAATCTAAAACATAGAAGCAGAGCTACAGAACTGAAACAAGACGTTAACAAGAGGCACTTTCGTTTTTCTCTACCATGAAATCTAATTTTTCATTTGAATTTCTAGATCTATTTTGACTTGTAAAGACATTTTCAGGCCCTCTACCCCAACACAGCCCTGTAATTCGGATTCTGCAAGCCACAAAAAAGTCACAGTCTTTCAGAAGTATGGGCAGCTTACATAGATTACATTTATGGCAGGCCAGGATTTAAGTCCAAGAGGGAAATAGTTCAAGACCTGTGCTTTACTTACCTCTGCTGTCATTTTGGCAAACTTGTCAGGAGGAATGTTTCCACATAATACATTTTTCCTTAGGTTAGGGTTCTTTGCATCCTTGAGATTCGCTATCCTACTTCGTACCCTGTTTTTGTATTTCATATCGGTGTTTTTTAATTCTTGAAAAATAGGTACTTTGGATTTAAGGAACAAAACATGGATAAGTAAAATAGAGTAAAACATTGACAAGTAAAACAGAGCATTAAGAATGGTTTAGAACTTGCCCCCCAGAATAAATCCTATGTACTTCTCCATCAAGTCCTCCCCCCATCCCTACCTTCCTGTTCAACACAGCAGAATTCACAACCTTCTGAAGCCTAATCATAGTTTAGCACAGGGTCAGTGAAATAGGAATTTTTGGGTAGTAGGACCTCAACTGTAATTGTGAAAAGTCACCCATAACATTATGTCCAGTTTCTTGATCTCATCCTGAGAATTAATTAATTTCTGAATGAAATATTCAAACAATGACAGCTCACTCTCACAAATTTTTTTTTGTTAAAAAAAGAAGCACAGACCTCTGTTCTGGAATGATTCAAACACTGGTACCAGAACCACACTTTTGAGAACTGTGAATTCATTTAGAAATAAACTTGTAGAAATTTAAATAAAGACACTAGAAAATGATTAAGACTGTTAACAAGAAAAGAATTTAAAATAGCATAGAAGAGCCCAGCATTTTATGTAAGAATGCTTCAGTAAGATATAATATTGCTGCTACAAGGAAAACATATTGAGCTAAAAAGAACCCCCACACACTCACCTACATGCATTCCTACATATTTTAAGGCAAATCATTTAGGTTGGGCTGGTTTTTTAAACACTAAATTTATGTACTGATGTGTTGAACACAGTTGCCATTTTTGTTTTACATTAAATATAAAAACACTCAATATATAGATCAAGTTAATTAATTTGAAAATTACTGTGTTTTCCAAAAATACTCCTGCTCTAGAGCACACAGATATACAACAAAGGATATCTTCTTCAATCTGAGAACCCAGCTCTTCTTCATCAGCACCAATAGCAATGTAATCATCTAAGGAAAACAAATGATAAAATATTAGCAACCTGACACTCTGTGCTCTATAGCCTTGAGATCCCTATAGTTCCAGAACACTGAAACTGAGCAGTGAGTCTTCTTGTTGTATATATAATTTTAATTTACTGTGTACTTAACCTTTCAAAATTTATTACTTAGAAGAACACAAGTAAGCAAAAGAAGCAGAAGTTTAAAAGAGTCAAAACATTTAAAAACCAAAAAAACTTCTGCTACCTAGTTGCAAACACAATTAGGAATGAAAAACATTGTTATACAGAAAAATCTAAAATATTCCAATGGGCTTGGCATCTCTCCCATCTCCACAGCCTGTGCATAGAACAGACTATTATAAAAGGAAAACATTTTATATTGTGTTTAATCAATTGTTTTAGTCCATACAATACAAGAATAAGCAAATAAATGTTTTGCATGCATGGAAGAGAAAGATTTCATTAGAAACATGGTAATTAAATAACAAGCAATCTTATTAGATTTTTTAAATGAAAATCAGAGATGTGTATAAAAGACATAAATTAGAAGAAATACACCACAGAAGTATTGAAGGCACTAAAACACTTGAACTAAAATGTCTCAAGATAACTATTTACTTTTTCTGACCAAAATGCTTTTCCACAAAGACATCTACCTTTTCAAGACAGCTTAAACACAAATTGCATATAACGTTTGCCTCCTTGTTTCATCATGGGTATATTTCAGTGAGTAACCCAAACATAATTTGCCCTTTGATCTCATATCAAAGGTCATAAAACAATAAAATAACCTTATTTTTTAAACTCATGGATCATCAGTTTATATGTGGTGCAGAAAGCAACATAGCGATAAAGGTTTTTGGAAAACTATTTAAAATGAAGACTACATACAATTATGAATACTAAGATGCTGTATGTGACTGTCTGGTCCCAAAAGAAGCCTATGAACTATATACCCAGATGACCACTAATTCATGTCTTAAGTCAATGTTACTTATTATCTATACCTGAATTTATATGAATCAAAAGAAAGAATAAAAGAGTGAAGAGAGTAAACACAGATGATTCGGAAGTCTACTTACACTGGGCCAAGTTACACTAAGCTAAGGACAGAGAAAGAGAAACTGGGTCATAATTTTGACAAAGGATACACCAGAAAAAAATCAAGTAATTCTGAAAAGTCCAGCTTTCAGTTTGCTCCTTATCTAGCAAATAATTCAACTTGTCAGTTTAAAGACACCCAAGTGTATATGAGAGATAAAAAGAAATATCCCAGAACAGTCAAGGAATTTACAGATACCCAAAAAGCATGAGGTTAAGAGCAATGCAAGACTCTGTTATTGCAGGTTATCTTAATGAAATGTCCAGAATAAATCAAAATAGAAAGGCAGCCTTCAGAAACTAAAATCTGAAGGCTCCCAGGACCTCTGGTGTAAGAAAGGCAGTCTTGCATATAGTCACATCCTCTCAGTCAGAAAGACTGAGACAGAAAAAAAAAAATAGAAGCCTCTACAAAAAAGTTTAAATTAAGCATTAAGGAGGCAATAACATTCCTGAAAAGAAGATCCCCTGTTGGCAAGGTATCAGATGAACTGAGCCACAAAATCTCCTGAATTAGCAGCAACAAAAATGCATTTTGAAACATTCCCATGCCGTCAAGGTTACTCATAACTTGCACCTTGGGTGAACTGGTTTATGGGTCTACACACACAAATGGATGCAAACAGGGTTTATTCTACCCTACAGGGTAGGAGTAGAGTGGGAAAGACAGAAATAGAGAAGAAGGAAATGGTTAAACTTGAAAATATAGTCTGCAAAGCTCACCTCCTGTTCTGAGAGCTGCAGAGAGCATTTCTCTACATTTCACTCGTACAGAGTCTGAAGTGCTTGGAGCCCGGGGAAAAGAAGGGATGAAAGAATTTGAGGGAGCACTACCCTCCTCCTTCCTGCTGCTGGAATTGCTACTTGAACTGCTAAAAAAAGGCAAAATTAAAACCAGTATTAATGTTTTTTCCCCCTTCAAATAACTTTGTTTCTGGGCAAAATACGGGTCTTTTGCTACATTTGATGGTATTCCAAAATAAGAACAGGCCACCTTTTAAAAGTTATTTATAGCTCTAGAGTCAGTACAATTTTTGAAGTGTCTTTAGACTATTCACTAGGGTATTCCATACAATAGAGACACAGCAGGTATTTCATTCCTTTATGTGGCACATAAGCTTTAATCCTCAGTTCTTTACATTAACGTGAAATCTTTTTTCCTCCCACAGACCTTTACTTTAAGAAACAGTGACGATACATCACACCAACATTCACTCTGCAGCGAATGCCTTGCATTCAATCTGTACTCAAGGGGTGCCTTGGTCACAAAAAAGCCCCCACAATTTATGTAGTTTTGCAAACTGTAAATCAAGTTTTCAGCTTCTATCTGGACATACATTGGAGGTTAAACTTCAATTTTAAAATGGCTGCTGAAAAGAGATAACTAAACTCAGAAACCTATAGAAGAAACAGGCTTGCAAATACTCTTTTGTAAATGTTCTTTAGCTCCTGCAGTGACATTAATGCAGGCTTCTTTTTCTGGTAACATACTCTGTGTTTACCAAAAAAAGCACAGAATGTTTATTAAACATAAAAGCTAACACACAAAAGGACCATATGCAATTACCACAAAGCACAGACTGAGAGCTGTTTGACAGTTCTCAAAGTTCAGTGCTAGTACCGAGAGAGGACAGAGTATTTGACAGACCCAACAGATGGAATAAACAAAACTTGTCTGGCCATATCTTGACCTATGTATGTTTTTTTTTAATCATGTCAACAGTAGCACAGTTTACTTCCCCAACAACACACTGTTTCTTGTACAACTCTGTCTTTCAGAAAAGAACACGGCAGCTGTCTCTAATATTACCAATTCAGACCAAATAGTTTAACATTAATTTATACTGAGTGAGACTATTTGCACAGCCATTAAGAATCAAGCACCTTTCTTCTCTGGCATCAGGGCTGTTTTGTGAGGAAGATGCAGGCTCCTTTTTCTTTTCTTCAGAATCTTTATCAGTTGAAGGTCCATCTGGAAATACAAAACATGAGAAACTCTCTTCTACCCAGAAATAGTAACTGATTTAAAGCAGTGGTAAAATATCATGATTTCTCCTGAATCAGTTAGAAATGCTATCAGCTCCCACTCTCTGCTTTGACCTTCTCTTGCAGTACAGCCTTCCACTTCCCAACACCCTCCCAATGCAGGAAATGGAAAACATGACAACACTTCAGATCCTTCAAGTCAAGTCCAGCATCTGCTTAAACTGGCAGTGAAGACATGACGGAAACATAGACTTGTATGCTGTATTTTTTCCAACACTCCTGCATTAGGTAGACAGTAACTTCCCAGGTATTGCATCAAGTCTCTGGAATTTGTCTTCCATGCTTTATATACTTAAGTTCCTACTGCATACATGTCATTCTTTTTAATTATGGTGTGGAAGACACCATAGCTGGCAAAATAGAAACTCATTTTCATATTTTCGAAGGAGATTTCCAGACACACAATATTTTCTGCGATAGCTCTTAAATTACTTGCCTCAGTATTTAAACATATTTGAATCAGCCATTCCCATACAGGTTATGTTTCACTAAGCTTTTATAAAGAATAAAGACAAAAGTCTTTATAGAAAAGAATAATCACAACATTTAACTCTAGCACAGCAAAAATGTATACACCCTTCCATTGTAAAGAGGATTTCAGAGTCGCTAAATTGAGTGCCTGCTTTGATTTGTTCTCTAGAAAGGATGGCTCTCTACTGCCTACAGAGAAAGCCTAGTGAGATTGGCATCACTGATTGACAGATTTCGTGAATTCTTCTTTCCAAGCCCTTATAAAGATGCTATTACACTTCTAAATTCGTAGACTGTATTACTGTAATAAGCATATATTACAAACTTTAAATTCATTAAAAACAGGACAAGAAAAGGAGGGAAATCTGTTAAGGCTCAGTCTTGCCAAGAAAGATGTCCTGAATTAAGCATGTAAATCCTTGTTTAAGCATCTAAAAGTATTCTTATTTCCAGAGAAATCCCATCCCTGTGCTTCTCAGAGGAACTTGGTTGCACGCAACACAAATTTGGGTCTCTTCAAACATCGAGCTTTTTAATTTGATTTTTATAGAGCAGAAAATAACTGTACTGGCTTTATTTTTATAGGAACAATAAACTGAACATGATTTTGATCCTTTCCTTAACCTGTGAGTTAAGGAATTTATCCAAATACCACTTTGTTAAAAAATCATCATAAAAGGAGAGCAGAGAGAGCAGTACTGGATCAGACCAGGCACCAATCTACTATCCTGTCTCCAGCTGCACCTATAAAGAGATGCACACAAAATAGTACAGGAACCAGAAAAGCACAAGAAGATACTTCTTCAGAGTATTTCTCCAGCCTTCAAGAGATCACCCATTGTTTGCAATGTTGTATTCAATCCTTGGTAGATTTCGTTTAGGAAAAAAAAGATAATTAAACACAGATGATGCACTCAAGGCTGATTGTCTTTAATAAGCTGAAGATGTTATTTTAAAAAATTCCTAATAAAGAGACCAATTTAACAACTTGTTTATAAAAATAATTTCACTAAGAAAGCAAACAAGACTATAAACTGAATGGATCACATGAGTTCTCTGCTATGACAACTGAAGTGCACTAAGAGAAAGAAAACAACTCCCATTTTTAACACACATACTCACTCTCTCTATGGCAACAACTGATTACATGATATAATCTTCAAAGATGTTCCAAATATGCATACAATCTTATTTAACTTCATAATGTTTTAAGTACATGCTCATTTTTGTCAGAGGCTTTAAGACAAGGCTTGGGGTACAGCTCAAGTCCTGTAAAGCAGGAGCTGTGCTACATTTACCTACATTTTTTTCTGGCACACAAGTTGTCAAATTCAGGTCCAATTTGTGTATCTTGTGCTTACTATGCACAGACACCACAGTGGTATAGCTGGCACCCAGATCTCTTTTATCAAACACTTCCATTCAGCCCAGCACCATTTCACCACGGGCAGGCACTTGCCACCACCTGCCAATAGCCCAACGGCTTCTTTCCCTTCTGGAGGGCAGGGTATACACAAGGCACACAGATAAAAGCACAGCTCCTCCTACAGCTGCAGACCAGTCTGTGCAAGGATGTCTCCCAAACCAAGGTCAGACTTGAGCAGCTGAGACTGGACATCTTTAGCAAGTATGTCTTCAAAACTACGGCTTCTTTAATTACTTAAGAGTTTTTGCTTAATCTAGTTTCAGAAAGCTGAAAATAAAGTTAATATTATCCTAAGTGTTTAAGCCACTTTATGGCTCATAAATTGGAAAGCACTAGAAGAGATGCTTTCCATCTTTAAACTCACACAGTAATAAGGATATCTTGTTTTACTGAAATAATGTATTGACAAAAGAACAGAGTGTAATTAACAGCCTGCTAGGCAGCATTTCATCTATCCTCTGGGGATAGAAAAATTATCCTTGACAAATTAAAAGTCCCTACTAATTAGCTTATTTTACATTCAATGACCAGACTCTAATACAGAGGAAGAATGACATCTAATGGGAGCTATGAACAACCACAGAAATTCTAACAAAGTAAGGTGGAAAAAAATGGCCCTTCTGTGAAATGTCTTTAAAAATTCCAATGTAATTCACCTCAGGAAGTCTACAGAACATTATAAATATTTATATACTACAAATTACAAGTTGTGCAGTTCCTTTTTGCAACTCCATAAAACTACTCAAACTTACCAAATTTTTCTTCAGAAACAAATGGAAACTGTCACCAATTTTAGGACTGAAAACTGTAACTTCGCAGTTTTAGCTACTGCATCTTCAGGCAGCCATAAAAAAATCTCAAAGCTTTGATTTTTTATAAGAGAAGTTGATTTATATTAATACTTCTTTAAAATACAAAGAACATCGTAGTAACAAGAATAGACTATTAGTCATTGGAATAAGACATTCAAAGTTTAACAATGGCACTGCAGTTTCTACCTGAGACTTGCAATTAATTTGAAAGATACTTGAAGTGTCTCCAGTGAAAAATCACTCCAGGGTCAAACAAGACATAACAGTGGTTTGTGTTATCAAACAAAAAAATTTAATGCAATAAGATACAGCCAGATAATATAACTAATCTGAATGTTAGAAGCCATTAAATAGCTTTCTCCTAGATTTTTCTATGTTACAAGCCAACACTAGACGTTTGCTAGTAACAAGAAAAAAACAGAAAATATAAAGATGAAATGTTATTCATTTATAAATCTAACTTCAAATTAAGAAAAATATTAAAGTAATTTTTTTTTCCAGAAACATTAATGAAAGGTGGCTAGTTATTACCTGGAAGCACATGAAAATTTAATTTAGCAGGATATCCTGTGTTGCCTACTAAGGAATCACCACCAGAAGTTGTTTCTGAGTGGTGATTCAGTTTAAATAAGTTAAATGAAACAGATAAGAGAACAGGTATTAAATTACATAATTATTAATTCAACAACGATCTTCATATGCAATAATTATTTAGGCTCCACTTTCCAGACTCTGACCAAATAATCTTGAGATGCACAAGCACCTACACTTGCCAGCAATTCCTCTACAAGATGTAGTAAGGCGTGAAGGTAAGAGCAGTAGAAGTTTCTTTTCAGTAGTAGCTCTGGAAGGAGGAATATCTAAAAGTCCATAAATAAACAACAAAATTATGAACTGTTTGCTAAAGATTTTTTTATCATCAGTGTCAAAAGACCATGACACATGGACTTATTAACTATATGTGTTTTTCTCTTATATAGTATAATGCATTGTGTGTTGTTATCTCTCCACTGATTAGCTTAACAAACTACAGACCTACTAACAGTACATGAACAGTTCCAAATATACACTTCAGAAGAGGTGATTTATACAGCTCATACTTGATACGAAAATGAGACTACTGAAATTGTTTTTGCACTTGATTCTGCTTGATGTCTTAAAAAGACATTTACTGTTCTTATCAAAAGTAAATAATATTCATAAATGCTATTAGACTCTAATTTAAGAACTTGCTTTGCCAGGAACATTTTTTGTTTTTTTTGAGCAAAGCCAATAGGCTTTGAGATGTCCTTGAACAACTTCACTTATGACAGCATTAACATACCTGTAAGATAGTCCTACACTTCACCTGCTGGCTCCAGGAGAATCAAATCCAGGTTTGAAATAACAAAGGATTTTGTAAACAAAGTAATCTTTGTGAAATACTTCTGTGATGCCTGAACACTCTTAAAATAAAATTACTCAGGCATGCCCTCCTTTGAAATAGGCATTTCAAAGTGTTTGTGGCCTCACTCTTAGTTTTCAATACTGGCAACAGATGATCACTTAATATTAAGACTATTGTGCCATCCTTCTGCATTTTCAGTTCAGTATATAAAGTTATTGGAGGAAAGTTTACCTACAGGTCTGGACATTCTTTTTCACTGTATACTCTTCAGTTCAGCAAGTAATTATTTACTATGAGGGTTATATTCCTTAAGGAATATTTGTTGCTTTTCTAATATAGGAAACACTCCTGACAATCTAAACGAGTGTGCATAGATTCATTACCTGCACAGCATACCCTGTATATTCAGCAACTTGGCAAAGCAATCATTATTGGTAAATCCCATGCTACAACTGAGCAGCATTTTATTCTGAGCTGAATTTAGCTCCTTATGCAAATTGTGACCATCTCTGCTGTGTAGTTTAACTTTCAGAAAGTATCTGAAAGGGACCTTCACTGTGGCTCACCCAGTGAGTCACTTCAGAATAGTCACAAGCCCTCTGCTGCACAGCTTCTGACCCCTCCAAAAAACGTTTGATAACCTGGGAAGGCTCAAGTCAAGCCACAAAGATCTGGTGATTCACAACTCACTTTGATTTATTCTCATGTTTCCCATGCATTCCTAAAAACTAAGTTCTGATAGCATTGAACTGAAACATTACATGCAGCCTGAACAGTGAACAATTTTTGCCTAAATTCAAAATGTCATTTATAAAAATAACTCACAAAGACTTCAGAGCTCTGAGTACAATGCTTGGTACGATTAACAGCTGTCCGCTTCTGCTGCCATCTTTGCTCCATACCATTTTACATGCACTATAAACAGCATAATCGAAACTGATTTCTCAAGCAGCTCAACATACGGTATTTCGCATTCTTCCAAGAAAGCCAAAACTAATGATAAAACAGAATAAGAGTACTTTGTAAGATTCCCACCCATATTTATACCCTATCTTTCACAGTTATGAAACTTTATGTTCTAATGAGTTACTGAGCAGTGATAGAAGAGGCAAAACATCTGCCTTACTATGCTTTATTATAAGATCTACATTACAACCAAGGAATATTTAACTACTGAAGTTTGCAATGTAAGCAGTGCTGTATTTTCAGGATTTGTTTGATTTTATATTGTAAGTGCATTACTACAATTATACCAGAGCTGGCACAATAATGTACACATAATAATATCTGTTCTGTAACAAAAATTAGCACATGAACAAAGGTCACATAGTCACTGCCTCAAGAAGTATTCAGTTCTGATAAATGCAAAATATTTCTTATTTGCTTTCCAGTTCCTCACATGTTTGACTTCACCTCATGCAAAATGCCTTAGTTAGTGTTCCAACTGTGTTAAAACAATCTGAATCTAGCAAGCTACAAAAGGGGAAGGTCCACCTTGCCCCAGCTGCTTGTTACTGCTACAATCCCTGTGCAGGAAACAGCAACTGCAAACAGGCTGGATCAAAAAGTGATAGTTGAAATTTAAGCCAGAAGAAATAAACAAAACAATTAGTATCCAACTGGTCAGTTCCCAGCTCTGGTCTTCTGGATAGCCACTCCAGCAGTAGCTGTAACACAGGAGGGAGCAAAGAGGTGCCTGTGCAGAAGGGAAGTCAGGAGCACTCCTTTGCATAGCAGCTGACACCCAGATTGACCTGCTGTGACCTTTAGGCATCACATTCTTACCCTGACTACTACAGCATGGAAACCCTCCAGGCAGGAGTGACACTCCCCATGTTTCACAATGTCTGAACACTTAAACACCAAAAAACTTTAAATAACAATGTATTTAGACAATTTTGACTGACTTAAGGAATTCAAGCGTTTAAAAAAATGAGACAATTATTTTTAGTGTAGTGTCTCAAAAAAAAAAATGGCAAGTCCTTTAGTCAAAGGACAGCAATAATCAGGCAGATCTCCCACTACCCAAGGAGAGCAGCATCTGAGGACACTCCCGGTGAGAATTCTGTTAGAAAAGAGAGTATCTCCTCTACTATGCTGTCTAAGCTAAGTGGCAGTATTAAAAATTTGATCTTCCAAGAAAAAAAATTAACTCTCACCAAATATTGATAGAGTTTTGTTTTCAAAATTTAGACTAATAACTTATAATGACTTGAGTGCTAAATCACTCAATCCAGCAGCTACTTTTAGAAGTCTTTAGAGTAACTGATGCTAATATGCAAGTCAATTTCTCCATCTATATACCTTACCACTTTTATACACTGATTTAATAAAATTGGACTTCCACATTTAAGTTTAAAAAAAAAAGTATATTACTTTCACTATTTACCAGTTAACTCTGATCAGATCCTACACTAAGATCCTGTATATGCATTTACTTTTATTATTAAGGTCATTATGAATTTAAAGGCATTTTATAAGCATGTCTAGTATTATCTAATTTTAACTACTAAAAATAACATTATTTGTAGGTAGGTTAAAAGTCTTTAAGGTAGCTTAAACAAGTTTGCTGTAGAGGTTGTTGTTTCTTACTAGAGTATCAAAGTTTAAGGTTCTGAAAATTTGTCCATTTCTACAGACAGAGTATTTTCTATATCATTTACAAGATAATAATAAAGTATCTGATAAAACACTTCACAATTGATAAAAATGAGGCTGAATTCAAATGGTAGGGGACTTACACTCTCGTGGTATTTGGCATATTTTTCCAGACAGAATGGTAAATATTTAAATCATTATGTAAACTGTTTTCTATTCTAAAATTTTAAGCTTCAAAAATATTAATTTACCTAAGCTTACATACAAAGAAACAAAACAGAGTGCACCACAGTGCATGAACAAAAATATCTGGACATATTCTGAGATTTAAGTGGTTTCAGATATATTAAGTACTACCAAATACCCTTGAATAAAACCCTAACAGAAAGGTTTTAAGCTTATTAATTGCTTTAAGGGAAATTAAACAAAGTATTAAGTTGTAATTAGTAAGCTGTTTAAAATTATGAAGGTTTTAGTTTTAGAAAGTGCAGCTCTGTTTCTCACTACCTGTAAGTTCTAACATCTAAGATTTTAATATTTTTAATGGTTTTTTCTCTTCATAACCAAACATCAAAGCCTCCACACTCTCGCATGAGATTCTGCACTAGTTCTTCAGAGTACTTGTTATATTTGACGAAGAAAATAGTCAAGAAGTTTGTTAGTGCTTAGTGCTGCAGTACAGTCACTCCAGCTCAAATGCACGCAATGAGACTTCAGAAATTAATCACATCAGAGAAGCTGATTTCCTGCTGCCTGCCAGCCCCAATAAAATACTTTGTTTCTCTGCACACACTCTCACAGTAATGGCCTGGCGACAGTCAAAGAGTAAAAAAACAATTACACCAGCACAGGAAGTTTCAACATTCACACAAAAGCACAAACACGCCTAAAACAAGGTAGAGCCAATGATGAGCACCAAGGCTACACAGAGTTAAAATATGCAAGAGCAGGGATGTTTCTGTTGCCATACCTAACAGCTTCTTCCAAGACTTGATAAGAGATTTTGCTAAAGATGTAACCTCTTCATCTGTGCTTTGCTTGCGTATTGCATTCACTGACATTCCAATTCTGGTAGACTGCAAAAGGAACAGAAATATACATTATCACAAGTGACATGAAGACAATTTAACAAATAAACATATATACATTTGTACTTTGACATGAGTTTTTACAGTATCTTTTTTCTTTTGTGGTGGGTTTGTTTCCTTTTTTCTTGTGATTCTCAGGACAAAATACTGCAAGCCTTTAGAAAAAATATTTTAACAACATGGACATTTTAGAAAGAAATACAACAGTATTACCAACTGTCTTCATCACAAAAATTTGGGGAGGGGTGGGCAGTGATGGTGGACACAAGGGTTAAGGATTGTATTTATATTTCAGCACTATAAGAAGCTTGCTGACTTCTTCATTGACATCATACTCTTAGAATTCCCATTTAGTGGCTGTGGAAAAAGCTGTAATACCCAGCTGGGAGCAAGCATGTTTTAGGTACCTAAAAATTTTGGTGATACTGAGATTCTTTAGAATCACTAGCACAGAGGGTTCTGACTTTAGACAGAAGCAGTACTCTCTGTGTTTAAGATTTTAAAGAATGAGCTATCCTATCTTTCTGAAAAGGCCAAGACCGTGACCAGCTTTAAGCCTTTGCCACTACTGCCACCTACAGAGTGAATATGAGAGTAAGTTACAATTCACGCCTTTCAAGACTCAGATGATGACGACATAAATGTAGCTCAGCAGTAATATTTTAGAAGATTTATGGCTAATGTGTACATGTAACAAGGAGAAAATTTCCACCCTTTTAGCTTCACAAGAGGAGAAAAGCATTTAACTATATAAATAAGGATTTTATTATCTTTTTGTATTCTGACTGATGACTAAATTTTTTTATTTGCTATCAAGATGCTCAGTTTTGTTAGATTACCATTTAGAGAACTCACTAAATATAAATTACTCTACTTACTTTTACAATAGATCATCATAAACTTCCTTCTTCCTAAAAGGAAAATTTAAATCTTTGTGGCTCGCTAAAAATGGAAATGATTTGTTCCTGTAAATTACTTCTTACAACCCAAACAACACATTCTGAGGCACCATGGATGTGCTAAATTACTGGAAACATACTGAAATAATCCACAGCTATTTCAGCCAAGGAAACATATTAAATAACCTCAGGCCTGAGCATCAGCTCTAAACATGCATTTTGAATTAAAGAAAACAGATGGTTACTCACCTGTAACTAAAATGTTCCAAGATGGACTCTGCTCACCCACATTAATGGTATTGGCCATTTCTCTTGATATTTTGAACACTTAAATCTCATCAATATGTTCAGACAGTAAAAAAATAAGATGTCCTTGAAAATCCATAAAACACCACATCTGGATGAGAAAAATGTATCTACCAAAAAACCCAACCCTCCATTAATAGCTGGGCACAATGACAGCCTACACTCATCAGCGAAGGGAAATCACACAAACTTACAGACTTACTTAGCTAAGTAAAATCCAAAAACTTAAGTAAAACTCAAAACTAACCAGAAAAATTTCTTCTTCTGATCACACAAGAGAGACAGTTTATGGGAACTTTCTGAACTGCCAGCTTTCTTAAAGCAGTACATTAAAAAAAACTCATTTGCTTGCTTTTACAGAGCATTGGATCAGGTCTACCTGAAGAGAGGGAGTAATGATCTACTAATTTATCTGCCTTCTAACTGGCACAGATAGTCACAGAAGATCAGTTCATATTCTCATTACTATGTTTTAGTGACAAACCAGCTGACAGTATTTTAAATTTCCTTAGTCGTCCCCTCTGTAGAGCTGTTCTTGTGATTGCCATTGTTAAATGAAAAATTCCAGTATTTTCATTCTTTCCCACTTTAAATTCTAGAGCACTTTCAGAGTAAAGACAGTCAAAGACAGCGTAAGACAGCTGTTTTCACCCTGAAGCACTGAAGCTTTGGCCAGCAGTGCTCAGTAGGTGCGGTGTGAGCAGTAGTGAGCACAAGTAACCTATGACTGAACACAGAGCACACGGTGGCAGCAGGTGTTCTCTAAACCAGAACAAATGCAAAAATGTAAGGAACACAGCTGGGGAGGGAGAGCAACCACTGAAGCAAGCAGACCTGCTTCCAACTTTAAACTGTAAGTGTATGAGGACAGAGAATTGGTGAGCACTCGGAGCAAAGCAGAGCCAAACCAACCACTGAAGAATAACCATCCCTGGGTTTCTAGGTCTTGCCAGTGAACTGCCCTGAAGCCATTAACAAGGGCTGTACATCACAGCCTAGTTCTGCACATGTGTGTGTCATTTCCTGTAAAACCTGTTTGTGAAAATACAGCCTGACTGTGTCACTCATTGTTTAGCTGCGCACTAACCACAATTAGCACCAGGGACACGATGCCTTTAATGCTCTGAAGCTGCTAAACAGATTTGCAAGTCAGACCACCGGATAAATTGTGTGAGGAAGCCTACTGGCTCCCTGCCTAGCTGAGAAAGGATCAGCTTGCTTACATAAAGCTCATCAGATGTAACACAGTGGTATTACTGCCTGTAATCACTTCAGCTTTCTGTGAAAATAAATGTGGCAAGAAAGACAAAAGACACCAGCACAAGTCCAGACTACTAATATGTACCTTCCTATTGCATATACCTGTGAAACTAGACAGAGGACCTCATAATTTCAGGCTGAGGTAGCAGTGGATTTACACAAAAAATCATCACTTCTCTTATTACACAGGAATAACAGAGCTAGCAGAGCTTTTCTCAATGTAGCAAGCTTTCACAGCTTCTCAAAAATGGGTAAGGAAGTATGCTTTTCACTTTTGTTCTGCATTTCATCAATTCAAACACATTTGTCAGAAGTCTTGATCTGCACAGAGGAAGATAGTGCCTCCACTATCTCATGATCATCACCCTTCCTGACACTGGCACGCCAATGATCCACCACCAGAGCAATGAGTACAATTTCTTCGCATTTCAGCTCTTGCTCCAAGTCCACCATTGCTTAAGCAAATTTGGGAGGCCAACAAAGAAAGTTTATGTCAGACTTTATATACTATAAACTCTCAAAGAAAAAAAAAAGTAAATTTAAGTCCAAATA
Source organism: Montifringilla adamsi (assembly GCA_017590115.1). NCBI lineage: Eukaryota > Metazoa > Chordata > Aves > Passeriformes > Passeridae > Montifringilla > Montifringilla adamsi. The sequence continues at coordinate 3,312,627 of JAGGNK010008003.1, forward strand.
TGTTGCTAAATGCAATCTTATGCAGTGGAACTGTTTTGAATACAGCAATGGATATTTACGAAAAGCTTCCTAACTAAGGTACAGACAATGCACTATGCAAGAGTATCCCAATATACTTGAAATTCCAGAGCCCTTGCAAAGAAATTTTTAACTCCAAAGGCAAAATAATGTTATTATACTTAATGCAAAATATAATTTGCATTAAGACCTGCACAAAGCAACTCCAAAAAATCAGGTTAACCAGTGGGGTTTTCTGGGTTTTGTTCTTATTTTGTGTGGGGTAGTTTTTCTGGGGGGTTTTGAGTTTTCTTTTTAAGGAAGAAGGCTGAACATAGGGGACAAAGCATCAGAGTTGTACCAGCATTCATGCACAAAAGTGGCACCTTAAAAATCCTATTTTCTGTCAGAAATCGTATTAGTAATAACTTCATAAAAACTAAGTACATTCTGCAAGTATATAGGACACATGAATCAAAAATGTTATCACTCCTGACACCTTTAAAATTTGAACTTTATAAGTAATTCTTTATCTGTGACCATTAATTGCCCCATAGATAAAAGATATTTTTCAGTCTCCTCCAATTTAAGTGGCTACTACAGCAAATCAGGACTCAGATTTAAGTGAAATTTTAAAATTTTCATAGATAGGGAATACCTGGCTAGTTTGGAACAAAAGTTGATCACTGATGAATTACATGACAAGCTCTGAAACTTGTCATGTAAAGAAAGTTGACCAAGTTTATTTTTTGAAAGAGTTTACAAATAATATATGAAATATTGCTAAAGATGTAAATCTAAGCAACGTTAGTGAAAGTATCCATGCAACTGGGAGAGATTTTATCCCTCCATCACTTCCAGCCCAGGAGAGTAAAAGAGGAGTAAAATTTCCTTAAGAAATACATTACTCAGAATGAGGGAGGGGGACATGGAGTGTGTGTCAAATACAACTTGCCTAAGAGGTATCAACTACGTTTCTCCTCACCTACAAGGCAAAACCAGAACTAACTACATAAGAAAAGATGGTATCAGATATAACCAGATGCATTCTCCTTCAAGAGGAAGAAAACACACCTCATTTGTGTTAGAGTACATATTTAAGATTCTATGACTGGTAAATTTGTATGCAGCTCTTCTCCCTCATCCACGACAAAATTCACAACTCTCAATTTAATCAGAAAGATAAGCTTTAGGAGTTTGCTACTGGAAGAAAATACTTAAGATAAGTGTGCTAAATCAGGTGAAGTGAGACTAGATTACCATGTAACAAAACTGATGCTTCCAAGGACTTTGGACTTAGGAATCTATTTAAATAGTGTAACCTTCATTCAAATCTGCTGGCTCCACCTTCTTCATTAGGGAGTTAACATTTGCAACACAACAACAATAAGACAATCATACCTGTAGTAACTCAAGGGTCATGGGAATATTCTTAAGCTCCTTCAACAAATCAAGAGCTCCAGCCTAAAAAAAAGGAAGAAAATAAAAAAGTGAACTTAGTAGCAATCAGGAACTCCAAATAAAATATCAAGAACATAATCTTATCTGCCTTCATGGTCACACACTGGGTTCCAACTACCAGTTCTCAATTTATCCACAGAACTAGAACAAGGAATGTTCCACTTTACAATCTCTAAGCATTAACAGGCCTTAACTTTGAAATCAAAGTGTTCACTCAAAGACTAGGGGAGTTTTATCCCATGTAACTCAAATGACAGTAAAAGCATTCTGTCAATGACTACCTAGCCAACACACATCTTTAAGGGTGCTTCGCTTAACAGCATCAGAAACAATCCACACAACAGCAGCAATTTTCAGTTCAGAACAACCACATCAGTTTTAGGACAAGAACTTGGAGTTGAGAAGCTCTGCACAGTCCATCAATAATGTATATATATATATATAAAGCATGCACAGACATCATTCTTAACTCTATTTGTGGTGATGTGGTAAAGCCACATGTTGTTGGTTTTTCTTTTTCCCCTGCTAAGACTGTTAGGAAAGGTACTAACTAATTCTGTGCAAGCAGCTTTCTAGATAGATGATTCAAGTTCAGAGATTGCACTATTACATGTTAACAAACATCTAATATATAGTATACCCAGCTACTTTAACAATTAATTCCTTAACAATTTAGGCTTTAACTTAAAAAACTGTGCATAAATATGAGCTCTGTAATTCTTTTTAACCTCTCCAATCTTGATGATTTACCAACTCTACTTCAGCAAAGCTCTGCACCATCCACTTCTGACTGTGCACATGGGCTGTCAGCCTACACAAACCTCCCAAAGGCTGAGATGATTTGGCTGTTATTCAACTGCACGTGGTGCTAGACCTGGAAGCTATGAACAGAAGGGAGGCAACAAGTGCCTGTGCCTCCAAGAGGCCATTCAGTTCACTCAGGCTCAGTTCATTACCTTTTTTCTTTTTTTTTTTTTTTTTTTTAATTCATGAGGTTTGGAAATAAATCCCACAAAATATCCATTTGCAAATCTGTGGAATTTGATTCACTTTTCTTTCCTTACCTCTTAACTCATCCTATTTTATTTTGCTTGCTTTTCAAATTCTCCGTAATCAACTTCTATTATAACACCGGCTGCAAGGAAACTTAATATATTCTGCTACAATTGCAGTCTTACACTTTAACCATTACAGATAAAATAGCCACCAGGAGGTTGAAAAAGATGGAAGTGGAACTTGGGTGTCACATCTAAAAACCCTCAGCTTTGGACACCTTCAAATGTTGGCTACAACCTTTGTTTTTCAAACACTTCTGACCCAAAGAAACCTCCAGACCCAAACATTGCACCAAATCCCACCTTACATAAATTCAAATTAACATATAAAGCTAACGTTTTACTATTTTGCCATGACAGCAAAAGTTCTATTTAACTTTTATTCATGTTATACAAAACTTCTCCAGTCTTAACCGCAGAATTTTAGCAGCAATGATGCAAGACTGAGAAATGTCACAATGTTTTCAGGTGCTAAATTGAGTTGGCATACTAAACCATATCTTTCTCTCAACAGCCATAAGTGTGGTTTCCTCTATGCAAACACAGATCCAAATAAAGCAAGTTAATTACCTTCGCTGCTACAAAACAAAATCAAATTTAAGAAAATTTTACAAATCTCATAGCAGAAGTCAATGTGCCATTTTAAAAAATATAATCCAATAAGATTTATCTCCAAACAAATTAAGTTATTAGCACACTGTACACAGCATGTAAATTTAAAATTAACACAGCTGATTGTAGTCTGCAAATTCAACATGAAAGTAACACGGTAATGCAAAGTAGCATTCTCTTCATCTCATCTGAGAAATACAGCCTAGACAAAATTCCTTTGCCTGTTATATTCCTTCCCAACTGCACATGTGAAAACAAATGTATTATTCCTAGAGTAAATGTTTTCCAATACTAGCAACTTGATACATAGGAGGTTGACATGCAGGTTGACATGCAACAATTAAAAAAAAAAAATCTAAACCAGAAAACAAGGAAAAAACCAAGCAAACAAACAAACAAACAAAAACCACAAAAAAATCCCACAAACAAACGAGAACAAAAAGAAACCCAAAAACAAACAAAAAAACAAAAAAAAGCCACACCAAATCAAAAAACAACAGGTTAACAGATGTTATCTACATTTTATGCTGATTTCTGCACCAAATTATCAAAATTGATAATGCACTAATCCTTTCTAAGCCTTCACTTCTCTAATCAATTATACTGTGCACCACGAATTAGATGCTTTAAAATTAAATTTAAATTGGTTTTAAACTCATACCAACTAAACAGCTTTTCATAATCACTATTCTTAGCATAAAGTCAAATGCTCTCTGTATCTCAAAACTAGTGTGGAAGTTGCACAGCATAACTTGTAATTACTTTTCTCCTAACGTAGGACTTCTGTGTTCAAAAAACCCCCTCAATCATTAAGACCATTGTTATAAACCCTCTTTTAAAGGCATTTCTATAATTTTATAGAGAATGAAAGGCAATGTCCCATTCTCCTAAGCTGGCTGGCTTTCCATATACCTTGTCACTCAACAGAAGTCACCTTCATACAGACTCAGTAGATTACTCCTCTCAGCTTCTTTCAGTTGGCCAGACCACAACAGCACAGAACAATATTCTATAGTCATATTTTAAAAGCTGAGCTTCAGGCAATAGAAAATTAAGTACATTTTTGAAGACAGCAGAGCTATGCAGTTATAATTTCATTCTACTTAAAGGAGTATACATTTAATAACACAGACAATTTTATTTTCTTCTCTAAATTTACTCAAGCATTCTTGATTTCTTTTTTTATATCCATGGGTGCAGCCTTAGTTTTCACACCTATTCATTACAACAGCTTAATGAAAGAAAGGTGTACTTACATACAACAGAAGCTCAAAGGAAGGCACTACAGGTTTTAATCCAACCACATTCTGAAGGAGGAGTAGAATCTATTTCAATTTGAAGCAACAGCAGAAATACGTATGGCACAGTGCATTAAATACTAAATCAGATTATCTCCTCCTTCAAAACAAAAGAACTGCATATATAATTTCACTAAAATAGTTATGAAATCTGCATACCTACAATTAAATCCTTAGTGAAGGCAAATCACCAAGAGTCTGACTCAGAAATGAGTGTCTGCATGGCCTGCTCTTTTAACTCATCAAAAGACATGTCACAGAGTGCTTTGCCACAAGCCAGAGTCACCTTTTGTATGAGAGATCAAACATTTCTTGTCATCTGACTCTTGACAACTTCAGAGAGAGCAAGTATCAAAGTTTTCTTTCCTTTCTTGTATTATTAATGTGTCTCATCAAATCACTCTCATTCAAAGACACAGACCAAATACCTGCTCTTGATGAGTATAAATGGAGAAAGGAACACAAGAGGTTGACAAGAGCACCATTATTCAGTGGGTACTTGTGTAAGAATGCATTTATCAATTCTTCTTTATCTTTGTAAGACAATAAAGTACCACTTCATAAGACTACCTTAATAATTTTGTTAAAGTTAGCATTTAACTGCAGGGCAGAATTAGGTAGGAAATCACATTGTGCAATAAAGAAATACCTTGTAAATGACAAAGACGTAGTAAAAACAACACAGAGACATCTCCTGGTTTGAACACTAAAGTACACCCTCTCCTTTGATGCCGCTAAGGGTTTTTATCATATTACACACACGTACTTTGGACAAACTGTCAGATCTCCACTCTCGGCCACAGCGGCAGCTCATCGAGAAAACATCAGCCTAACAAAGGAGCCACTTGTGTGCAGCAAGGAGCCCGACTGAAGGAGCTCTGTTCCAGCACAGTACAAAAGCCCGACGCCTCCGGTGCCCCCTCGCTCTCACTGCTGGGACAGAGGTGAACACGAGGGTCCAGCTCCGGCTCCAGCCAGGCACAGCCCGGCACAGCTGTGCCCGCTGTGTTCAGCCACGTCACCCCTGCGCTGACCCCAGGGAAGTCACCGCAGCGCTCCCCAGAGCTCTGGAAGTTAATTGTGTTACACATGCTAGAGTGTGAATATATGTTCCCAGCTGCTGTTAGGAATTTCATCCAAACTCCTAAGCCTCTCAGATCACAGAGAAATATCCTGTCGTCCCTGCAGCATCCCTGGTATGGCTACTCCCCAGAATCAACAGTCATTCTCATGCTACCTGAGAGCTGTCGTTTTCTTTCTGTTATCAGAAGTTTTACAAATAAAATGGAGTTGGCTGCCCTTTATCAGTCTCATGACTGATATTTAAGCATTTCAGTCAGTAAGTCTTCACCCTTTCAACACCTTGTAGGAAAGAGCCACTATTTCAGTTTTAGAGAAAGTGAGACAGCAAAATGCTTTTGTGCTTAAATGCATGGAGAATAGAAACAAAAACAAAGAGGGGATAAGAATGGAATTAATAAATGCCAGTTATAAAATATTCTTTCCTCTAGACAAGGGTCTTGCTGCCACAATGTATCATTTGAGAGCTCAAATATATCAGAGCTAAACCATGCCATATTATGGAACCTTACGGATTGAAGCATGGCTTGTGTGTACTGACAAGGAATTTGTTTGCATTCTGAACTAAACAAATCTCTTTGGTTTAATACAGCCAGTACTTCTACAAATATGAAAATATTATTAATAATGCTCTTTATATTCTCCAGTATTAAGCAAAACAAAACTTCTTCTATAAAGTGGAATTGCACAGTGTTGAGTTCTGAACTATTACTGTCTAAGCTTTTCATGCACTACATAACATATAGAACAAAATCCCTTAACTTTATGTATATAATAGTACCTTGCAGGAAGAACAACAATCACATATACAAGCACAAATTTCCAGAGAATAACAATGTGCCCACCTGATAAAGAAATAGTAAACAGAGTTGACAACTTACTTGCATGCTATTTTATGTATAACCATGATCAGTTATCTGGTTTTGTTGCTCTACACACTGATTTTACTTACTTTGAGGTGTTTGCAGGCACCGTATAAAGGCCATATGTTACCTCAGTTCTTTATGAAGGGCATACATGATAATAATACTTGAGCTAAGCCAATTGAGTCCTGCCTAACTATATTATTCCTCCGTTCTGAGGCACCAGTTATTCCCCAGATTAAGAAACATAATTAGAAATGTTGCAGGTTAAAGAAAAAAAGGAAGAAAAAAGGCTCACATTCTTCACCTGTTTGTGAAGTTTGCCCACTCAACTCTGGCCCTCCCGCAGCTGGGTTTGGGCTCTTCACTCACATCTTAGTTTTTACATCCCACCTAAAACTCCACCTTTCACACCTAAAAGCGACAGCACCCCATGTACAGGGGGCCACGTCGGCAGGCGTTCTCCTGGGGGTGACAGCCTTTCTCTCCCCGCCAAGGCCAGCACCGCGGTTCCAGCGAGCAGGAAGCGGAGGGCGCTCCCAGCCAGGGCCGGTGCCCGGGCGGGAACCTCCTCTCGGCCCAGGGCGCTGGAGCGAGGGCGGCGGGGCCGCCCCGCGGGGGAGCAGAGCCGACTGCCGTCCCCCCTCCTCTGGCGGGGCCGGGGGAGGCGCCGCAGCCCCGCGGGGC